>RJWH01005792.1:30802-68607 GCA_004363575.1 Solenodon paradoxus | reverse complement strand
TTGGTTTGTTTCTTTTTTAATAGCACAGTGTAACTACCCCATCACACAGGGTTGATATACACAGAGTTCAAATTAATCACACAGGGGCAGGATGGGGAGGGAAGGTGGGGAGTTTCCAAAGTATCTGTTTGTTAGTTATCCATTAAACAAAGAAAAGTCTGTGAGAATAGGATTGTTGTAACCTCTCATTCTAACAGCAAAGTCCACCTTTAACCGTGGAGCATGCAGAGCACAGATGCTGTCAATTCTCAATAAGTAGAAAAGTTAGCGAACCTGAGTTAAGTGTTGACTGATTTTGACAAGCAGGGCAAGGAGAGAGGAAGTTCTTGCAAGTAGCCAAAAGAGCCATAGCTTGTTGGTTAGTTAGCATGAAAAGCTGACCATTTTGATACAGACTGATTCTTCTCTAGCCCCATTGTCCGCACTGTTTTCCCCTTCACATGGTAAGTACTTATATTTAATTTTTAACACATGCATGCAGGCGCACACACATTCCAGAGAAATGAAGCAATGCATATGCCCTTTAATCAGGGAGAAAACTGGCTTGACTCTTGGGTTCATTTCAGGTAGTCAATTCAGAGATGAGAGCTATTGCCTTGTAAGCAAATAACTTGCAAAAACTAGAAACATATCACACAGCTTTGCATTTGAAACACCTGCACTACTGTTTCCATGGATAATAGAAAAGTTAGAAGTACTACACCCATAAATACTTTAATTAAAGAAATATTCTTTTTACCATTGTGCTATTTATTATAATAAATATGGACCTTGAAGTCTTCTGCACTAACGGAGGAGACAAAAGGAGAGCTGAGGGCTATAGTACAGTAGGCAGTAGCCTGAAACTGGATATCTTAGTGAACTTTATATTCTGTCTTCTCAAGTTCTGCCTCCCCTGGGTGCCTCCCCACACTGAGGTTGGGTTGGCTCCATTGTTGGAGCCACTTGATTACTTCACACAGCACACCCGCTTTTTATCTACACAGTTCCTGGAAATGCTAGAGTTGGCAACCTCAGATCAGATAGTTTCTCCTTCTGGATTTAATATGCTGTGCGTTGAATAAATCACACAGTTCTGGATATATAGAAGGAATCAGTTTAAGGTTTGGTAAACTTTGCCTTCTTATTAGGTGATTGACTTTGGACATATCTGGATTGGAAAGTATCTCGGTCTAGAGATGAGATTTAAGTGTGTTACCCCTACTAGGGGGTCTGGACTAGTCTTGAGTGTGTATGTTTGTTGGCAGAGGGAATGAAAGGGTTGTTAAAATTTAGTTTCAATAGGGTATTGATGTCTGCAGCTCAGCTGAAATATGTCAAAATGCAAAGGTGAGTGGATAGATGAATCTGTATGATAAAGTAAGAACAGCAAAATGCTGACAATTGTAGAATCTTCATTTGGGAGTTTACAGGTGATCACTGTCAATTTCAACTTTTAGATACACTTGAGTTTTAAGTGTCAAATAGATTGGGTAAACGGAGCTGGGAATTTTCTATATTCCAAGTCAGTACATTTGTACAGTCTCTGTTGATCCACTAGATGAGATAGCAGCAAAAAAATTTCCCCCTTTAAATTGAAGTGGCTTTCTTTTTTTTCCCTCTTGTAAAAAATGAGATGTATGATTATGATCATTTTTTTTCAGATAGTACAGGGTCATGTAGAGGAAGTAGAAATCTCACTAACTGAAAATGGTTAACATTTTAGTAAATATTTTTCTAGATCTCACTAGGTAGAGTATGAGATCTTCCATATGTGCCACTGGTCACTATACCTGTGCCTCCTCCCCGCCACCGTCTGCTCTTCCAGACCAGTTCTGACACTTCCTTTAATACATGACTCGAGCATTCTTCCTTCAAGAAAACTTTACCTCTTCATGTTCAGCCTGTTCTCAATCCTGTTTCACTTGGTTTTCCCTGCCTTCAGCATTTCTCGTCAATACCTTGACGCTCTCATCAGGCATCTTTAATATTCAAATTTTTTTCTTTCCAATTATTTTGCATCCCACTGTGCTGTTTCATAGACTCTGACTGCCAATCAATATGTGCTTACTATTAGACTCAGAATTTCACAGGAGCTTAATCAGATGAAGGTAAAATCCTTAACAAAATCCTAACCTAATATGTAACCACGGAGTTTAAAACAAAATTCTCACTCTACTTAGAAATGAGGATTTCCATGCTAATCTATTTCTGTTTAATTATGAGAAGCATGGGGATTTAAGTGCAGCACACAGACTTACTATTTCAGAAAATACAAGCCACCTTCAGTTCATGAAACTTTCTCTTGGGTTTTGCATCACTATTCCCAAGGGTTCGTAATGAGTGATTGGCATAATCTTTGAAGAGCACAGAGGATTCTGGGCTGCCCAGCTGATTATTGGCGGTGTTTATGGGCATTTCTGTTTCATGGGAATTAAACTAGATTTGGGTTCTTTACAGAAGTGTTAAGAAGTACTCTTACCCGTATTTGAGAGGTATCTTTAGTACATCTACTTCAAGGAGTTCTCATAAGTTCACTTTCTTAAACTGTAAATTTTACAAATGGCTTCCTCCTGTGATAGAAGGATGTTATTCCCATCACAAACTTCTTTCAGAGAATCTCAAGAAAAATATTAATAGACTAGATAATTTGGACAATAAAAAAGTGAATTTTTATGAATAAAAAATGGATATTTTTGATCAAAAAATGGACTCTTTTTTAGGATAGCTCTGTCATGAACCAGATAAAGGATCAAATTACTTTCCCGACCTTATGTTTGAGGAAACAAGGAATATAATAGCTATAACTAACGTTTTACTTAGTGATTCCTATGTGCGAGACACTGTTGTGGTTTTTAAATATCAATTCATTACATTCTTAGAACAACTTTGGGAAACGTATGGCTCTCACTGCATTTTATGCATCTGGAAACCAACACAGAAATATTAGCAACCACCCAGTAAGTGGTGGAACTAAGATCCAAACCCAGAGCTTATGGCTAATTCATTCCTCTGCTGACTCACCAGAAATTTTATAAAAAAGCACTGCATAGTCTGGAGGAGGAACACAGTGACTTCATAAACTGTTGCTTCATAAACTTAGAATGAGTTTTACCATCTCTATGTGGGCGTTGCTCTGCTAGCACCAGATTATTAGATAACAGTGCTCAGTTTATACTGTGAGCCATTCTCCTAAGATATATGCCTTGATCTTTAAAAAAAAATTGAATGCATGTTGATTGACTTCTGCTTTCTTGCCTGTTCTCTTGTGTAAACAGACATTTTTTTCTTTGTGTATTAAGTACCAAAAATATATTAAAGAAAAAAAGGAAAAAAAAAGAAACATTCTGTAGTCATAGCTATTTCCCTATCGTAGGACCATTCCATGTTTATCTAAAAGTATATGTGTATTTTTAAACATAATTATCATAGCACATTTTCACTTCAGTTTAATTCGTGAATATTCTTCCATGTTACTTCATGCTGTTCAAAATCCTTTTAGTGATTGTAATACATCCCATGTAGTAAAGGTATCCTCATTTGGTTGTTGCAGAATTAGAAAAATTGCAATAAATATTTTTAGACATGTAATTGTTATTTTTCTTTGGATGATTTCCTTAAAGTTCCAGATGTCATCAAGTATTACATTTTTTCTTTATGAATATATACACTGACAACACAATGAGATTTTTCATTCTTTCAAGCTGGTTATTCAATAAATAAGACAATATTAAAGAATTACTCAAAATGACTTTCCTTTAGTGTTGAATTAGGCATTTGCAGATGCGTTAGGTTAATATCTGAAATTCATCTGACATAGGATTTAAGTGTGTGTGAGGGGACTTATCCATTGATGTCTAAGTGATGTTCACATGTAAATTCTTACTAGAAATATATTAAATTTTAATCTCATTTGTGTAAATTTTTACAGACTTGTTTTCCTTTTTATATTACTGATTTTATTTTTGTTGGATGGCAGGTTTTTCTTTTATATGAGTTGATCTTTTCCGTTAAAATGCCTTTAAATGAGCAGCTTTTCAGATATAGATTCTATAGTCCAGACTCTGTTGATTTTCCTTTTAACTCTGCAACTATTTAGAATTTATTCTGTCTTATGAAAGGAACTAAGTGTGAAATTAATATCATATCTATTTAGATATTCCCTTCCCCCATCTTTATTATTTTTAGGTCATCATGCTTTGACTCTCTTTTGAGCCATCTGAATTTTATTTTTGCATCATTATACCTTTCCATTATTATTTTACAATATAGTCTAATATATTACGCCCTCCAGCACTATTCCTTCTTTTCGCAATATTCGCTGACTTGTAGCTTTCTCTGTAAAGTTTCTACTTTTATTAAGTTCTTAGAAATTCCATTTGTGATTATAGTCATAATTCTTTCAGCATCAAGAAAATGGACTAGTATATCACATCCAACTTTTCTTTTTGGTATTGCTCTGCAGAAAGCTTAATTTACTTTTCACACTCTGCACTTTAGAGATTTTTCCATCAACCTAAGTGACCCTGTGGATCTCAGAATGACTTTTTAGGTCAGAATATCATGTATCCAAGGAACAGAGAGCTGTCCATAAAGAGAGAAAATCACCCCCAGTAAACTATCTCCAGTTAAACTCTATTCCAGTCTAATCTGGTGAGCCAATTGAGGCCTAAGGGACTCCTGATTTTATTTTTCTTGTTACTGTTATTATTACATTGCTCATTTTCACTTTTCTCTTAATGTGGTATATAGACATAGAATTAATTTTAAAGTGTTCAAAAATATGTGTTCATCAGATTTTTATTCTCTAATTAAATAATTCCTTCAGAAATCAATACTAATTCTTATCCTTTCAAAACACTCTTGAAAAACCATAAACATCTTTTTGTTAGTTTTTCCAGGTTTTTAAGACATTTTTTTTTTTAGAAAAGGTGCAGGCATGAGAGTGCCCAACCCAGGTCCTTGGGATATATGAGGACTGCAGCAGCCAAAGGTAGCAGACTGAACCAGAACGCCAACTGGGTGTGCCTAAAATTTTAAACAACAGATGTCCAAAGTTGGAGTGAGATAGATCCAGACATTAGGCATATAAAATATTTTCCTAATATAAGCCTCTTAAGAGGTGATTATATCATCATTTGAAACTTCTCCATTGAAAGAATGACTAATTCTTGACCATTAAACTATGAAATGGAATGTGTCCCAAATCACATGATTCTGTCTTGTGACAGAAGATGTTTAAGATGTTTAGACTAGTTTCTTATTAAGGTAACTTCAGAATGAAACATACATATCAAGAATGGTTATTGCATTATAATTCTAGGATCCCTTTTCTCAAGTTCATTTTTGTTCTTAAGTACCCAAAAATCAGAACTCCATATCATTTTTAAGAGCATATCTAGCCACCTTCTGACACTCGTAACATGAAGCATATCCAAAAAATTTGCAGAGAGATCACCTCAAGGGTGAACAGGTAAGATCTCACCTCTTCTGCCCTCAGGTAAAATAATTGATGGACTATATCATTTATGAGGTGAGATTGAAAGAACTCTAATCATCTCCCTGCTTTTAAGTAATCATAGTACTTACCACCAAAAGAATAAACAGATCATGAATAGTCATTGCTATCGCTCAACATAGACATTGCTATCATCTTCAAAAGAAGGAGATTCCAGACTATTCAGTAGTGATTTGTTTTGTTTTATGAACTCTCTTCCAGGTAACATTCTAGAAATATACCCTAATCACCAAACTTACTAGAATATTTTGTCTTCTCAGTAGCATTTAAAAGTCTTGATTTTTGCACTATTGTTCTTCTCTGGTCCCTATGCCTATACCAGTTTATTCTCAATTCTCTTCGAACCTATGCCTTCCATGTTGGTAATATTCAAGACATCATCCCTTGCCTCCCTCTCACTCCTCCTATCCTCCCTGGGTATGTTCTGTCACTCAAGGCATCAGCTACTTCTCCTCTGCTGATGACTCACATGTCAGCCACCTCAACCGCTACCTGACCCAAACTGACATTATTCTCCTTCCCCACATCTGTTCTTCCTCCGATACGCCACAGCTCAGTGAGTGTGGCCAAGCCGTATACCTCTATGCCATTTAAAGTTTTTCCATTGCTGCCATTTCCCTGCCACTCAGCATATAAACACAAACATATTCCCTTCTTTCCGATCATATTCAAAAGCTGCATTCAGAATTCAGGTCCTTATCCTGATTGACAGGACTCTCAGAGTCTTACATCTTAGGCTCCTTAAATCCACATGCACTGCTGCTAGAATGACTTTTCTAAAGCACACATTTAATTATGTAATTCTCTGGCTTCAAAACCTTTCATTCCTCATGGCCAATGCAGAATCAGCAAGCTCTGTCTATGAGCCAAATTTCACCCATTGCCAGTTTTTACAAATGAAGTTATTGGAACACAGACATGCTCATGTATGTATTGTCAGTGGTTGATTTCATGCTACAATGGAGAGCTGTGTAGATTTGGCAACAGTCCTGTGGTCCTGGGAGCTAAAAATATTTACAGTCTGGCCCTTTACCGAAAAATATTTGCTGGTGCGTGGCCTAGTGGCTAAAGTCTGAACTCCATGCCATGACACTAAGAACTCTTTGGCCCCAAGCTCCATCTCTAGCATGGCTCTTTGCACATACACCTCCTAAATGATTACCTCTGTCAGAGCCTGTCTGCTTGTAGTTTTCCATCACTGCCCAGTAGGAATTTCTGTGGTCATGAGATGTGTGTGCCTGCCCTCTTCAGTGCAGTGGTCTAGCTACATGTGACTTCTGAGTACTTAAAATGTGACCGGTGCAGCTTGATGCGGAGGGAGGAGAGCTAAGCCACGCTGATGAGACACTGGGTTTCTCCAGAAAGAATTTGTGGAGAGAGTCGCTGGCCAGGAACACACAGCAAGCTTATTACAAGCAGAAATAACTAGTTGAGGTGCCCTGTGGGGCTAGAAAGTTTACATCAAGAGAACACACACGTGTGTGTGTGAGTACACGCGCGTGCACACAGGACCTAAGCTGCCTGCCTCACACACAAGGCGAGATGGATTCTGTGTATATGTGAGAGTTAGGGGCTGTGAGTGTGTCCAGGGTACCTGGAGATAAACCAGCCTGAGTATCTGGGGGGGTGTCCTAGATGCTGGCTGCTAAACTGAGATCTCCCCTGGGATTTTGTTAGGTTTTGCCAATTAGTTTACTATTCAGACATCTGCATACTGCCTAGAGATTCCAAGCTATGCTGCCCCCGCATCACAGCTGAAGAACTGGCTTTTTAAACATTTTATTGAAGTTTAATTAACACAGATTTCAACTTAGTCACATGTTTCTTGTCATAAACACACTGGACAGTGTTGTGATAGACTGTGTCACCAACAGTATCTTTCTTCATTGCCAGGGGACTGTTTACCATATTTAGAATACCTGTCCATCTGTGAAACATTCACACCCATATTTCAATTGATAACTTAAGGGTCACATTTTCTAAGGAGATTTTTTTCTGACTCCTGAACCCTGATGTCTCTCAAAAGAAATGAATATCCTCTTATGTGGCCTCACTGTGCTGTCACATTACCAGGAGACGTGCTTTTTAGTCCCCGAACCAGAAGAACAGTCCCTGAAAGCAGATCCTATCCAATTTGTATCTGCAGGAAAAGCTCCGAGATTTTCTGGGCCAGAAACTTAACGTTGATGAAATAGATTAATTAATGCCATATTCAAGTTTTTTGTTTCAAGATGTAACTTTCCTTCATTTGCAGTTCTTTGACAAATGCAAAATGAAGGCTCACACAAGTCCTGAAAGAGCCCAGTAACCCCTCGGCCTCCCACAGCCATTAGACTGATTTCTCTCTGTAAAAATACCTGATTATAATCCCCATGGAAGTGTCATTTTATTCCCATATTATAAAGATCACTTTCATAATAGAGTCTTTGAGACTTACAGTAAAAAATGCCACATTCTTCTAAAACTGGTAATGAAGAATCCGTGATCATTTTGCCAGCCTATTTGTTTGACCTCTATGAAATGTGTTCATTCTACCCATTTTTTGAGAACACAGTGGTTCCCTGCAGCTAATGTCAACCCCTAGCTACAGCAACTCACTTGCTTTTTTGTAGTGGTAGCAGCTGTCCATATTATCTAAACTAAGTATCATAGAAGTCTACATTCTGAGTTTTCAATAGCCTTGAACCCTGTTTGTTAAATTGTGAACGTGACATAAACAGTGACAATCAACAGTCCTTAACAGGGAGAAAGAAAAAAAAATGCCAGTGTCTTTCTGAGAATGTTCTCGAATCTAATCCAATTAGGTGGTTTTCAAAGTTGGCCAAGAATCTAAGATTCCTCATTCACAGGGTTCAGAGTATCAAAGCTAAACCTCCATACACTTCCTTCTTCAAGTTCCAACTTAAATATTGACAATTTTTAAGATCTCTCTTTTTGCCTGTGTAGAATTAAGAATTCTCTCAGATAAATTACTTCAAAATGCTTAGTACTCTCAAACTGACATGTTTTAAATGGTTGAAGTTTAAAAATCAAATGATTTTAATCCATCTCAAGTGGCTTTTAATTCTATCTGATCCCTCTAGGATCAGGGAATGTAGAGAAAGAAGGGTTAAGGAATGAAGGACAATGCATCTGTTTACCTATCAGCTTTCTCCTTTAAATCCTGCTACCAAGTAGTCAGTTACCCATTCAGATCTGTCTAATGCATTAGCATAATGGCTGTGAACTGTCTCTGAAGGTAGATAATCTCTATGCAAATCAAAGTTCTACCTTTGCTACAGTGCTTCACCTTGGGTCAACCCCCTCCCTCCCAGTGATCCCGCCCACCCCTTGTGAAGAAGGGAACAATGATAGAACTTGTAGCTGCTGATGCATACATACCAAATGACCTAATTTGCCAGAGAGCATTTAGTGCTTTGTCTACCACAGAATAGGAGCTTGTGGATGTTTGCTATTTTATTTGTTATTTAGAATGCTTCAGAGCTCAATGTAAATGCCTTCAAAATGTTAGTTTAAAGTCAAAAGGATTTGAATCCCTTCCAAATGGTATTCAGGGGCTCAAAATTCTTATTCAAAAAATCGCAATACTCAACACCAATACCTACTCTCTAACATTGCTCAGAAAAATCTGGGATCTCTTTGGGGATGGGAGAGGAGGAAAGAACCAAATACATGTAATGAATGTGAAGTGGGGGCTTCCGAGGCTGGGAAAATGGATCACTGTTGTGGAGTGCTTCCCCCGACTCCTGACCTCCCAGAGATCAGGGACCCCCTTTATATGGAAATACTTGTTAACCCTGTGCGATCCAAGAAGCTTGTTTTCACTTCTTCGCAGCTGCTGGACCAAATTCCCAAGACCTCTGAAAAGGAAAAACAGGCTTTCTGAAAAACACAGGGAAATACAAAAGCCTTAGAAAAGGAATATTGTCAGTGACTCAAACTTTCCAATGTTTCTAAGCACAATCTTTCTGAAAGCCAGTGTGATGCTGGGCATGTACTAGATATTCAACAAATGGTGGGTGAGTGAACTTTGCCAGAACCATGTTTTCTGTCCCTTGCGACGCATCGACAAGTGGAGGGAGGTATAATATCACAGTGGATATGAAAGAAAAACGCCTCTAACACATGGCTAGTGTAAATGCTCTTTTAAAGAATTATCTCTGTATTCCTTGATTTAGGGAGGCTTTTTATCTTTTGTCTTTTTCAAATCATTATCCTTACCCTTTTGGAATGCTAACATGGAGATCTAAATCCAATTTCTTGAACTGTGTCAAAACTATGAATTGTTATATGTTTTACATCTAACCATCTTAAGGGCTTGTGATAAATGAACTATTGGGCTCCATTGTAAATACAAACAGGCTTTTATCATGTGTCAAAAATATGGGGAGATAACCTCTTCATGCACATACAAGTAATGATGGAAAATAGTATCAGTTGTGCAGAGCCAATAAAAATGTAAAAAAAGGAAAAATCTTTAAAATCTTTCAAAATCTAGTATCTGCATGCGATTATCCATGAAGCACAAAAGTGGCTTTTTTGGAAGTCATCCTTTGGGGGAGTATTTAAGCCTAAGATTTATTTTATGTGTGTGTCACTGTCCACAATTCTATGAAGGAGGTATTATTGTCATCATTATTCCCATTTTCCAATGAGAATGTTGAGGCTCAAAAGTATTTGCCCAAACTCTCATGGTAGATGTTCAAACCCAAGCAGCCTGGTTTCAAGACCTAAGGCTCTAAACCCATGTGCTCTTGTGCTTTGAATGATGATGTTTCTCCATTCTGTTTCTCGCCATGCTGTTGTCAAGAGTCTCTGTAACATAAATGTACCTTCCTTTAAGTCATATAAATCTCTAACACCTTTTTAAACAGCTAAAGAATATTCCCTTATTTAGCTGTATGACATCTTGCCAAACCGGTTCCCGATGTGTAGACTTGGAAATTCTCACTTTTCCACTGTGAAAGTCACTTTCAACTCTGAAAACTATTGCCTATATGGCATAAAAGAGGAATCATGTGAAAAGAGTTGTGAACAGTATAATTTGGAGCTCTCATGAAAGGAAATATTTTCAGTTCCCTTAGAAATAAGATGATGAAGCATAAAGAGTTTAGGATATTATCATGAAAAAAAATTCACTGATCATACCAAGTTATTTTTTATGATAAATATTGAATTGGCAGGCAATAGGCCTAAGCTGAGTTGTAAACATACAATTATGTTTGGTATATAACATATGTCCACCACATTTACTGGTTAACATACAAGGGAAAACACTGTGTCTTAACTTGGGCTTTAGATACCACAATTTCACAGTTTACTATACAGAATGATGGACTTACAAAACAACTCCGAGTTTAGAGTCTCTGTCCTTCCCAGAAGTCCCTTTCTGTTTGCCTCTAAACTTCAGCCCTGACTTCAGGCTTCCTCATTTTTAGCCTCTGGACTTCCTGTCTGCCCTGAGTAGAGATACACTGCTTTAGGTTTTCCCTCTAGATAAGGCATGGAAAAAGCAACACAGAAAAAACAAAACAAAACATTATTTTTCCTTTTCTCCTTGGCACTACAGAGTTGCTGGTAAATTTCTAAGGAAAAATAAAATTCATTAATTACATATCCACCTTCAAGTCTTTCAATATACTGTTCTGTGAAGAAGGATCCCGGGCTAGCTAATAACTCTGCTTGGCAAGATATGCAAAAGCCTGTTTCTCCTCATCCTGACTGGACATCTCTCCAGTTTCCTTCAACCAGCTTCCTTCTCTGCCCCCTCACTTGCAAGGAACTGCCAGGCTAGGAGAGGCAGTAGGGGATTCTCAGCCAGAGCCCATTCAAAAACTCACAGAAATACCCATTAGCCAACCTTTCATTATCTTATTTCTACTTCTCTCTCAAAGAAGCTTGATCGTTAGACTTTCTCTATCCCTCTACCCTGGCCTCCTAAAGATGCACACATATTCACACAAGCATTGATAAATATTACCTGTTTTGTGTTGGGATTTAAGGGTATGATGACTATATTCCTTCTTTTGAGTTAGCAAAATATCTCCCTACATATTAGAAGAGACCCCCTCCTGACCCACTCATGCACACACAACAACTTCTTTTTAAAAATTATAGTAGAACAGACTCACACTTTTTCTGAGTCTGGATTCTAGCACTTGACAACTTGAAGAAAATTGTTGAAATAGATTAAAAAGAAAAACAGTGAGGCCATTTAAAGAGAGTTGGGTTTATTTCAACTGGAGAAATTAAAAACAAGGAAGTGACTGAACAGTTTATAGAGCATGAAAGAATCATTAGGAGTTCTGAAAGTGTCAGAAGCATACTGCAGGGTGAGTGAAAAATTAGACACGGTTCAACACTACCAAGAGGGAATAGAATGCAAAATCCTTAGCTGGAGGGGCGCCTCCTGGTGGCCTAGCGGTCCAGTACCCACTGGGAGCAGTTCCACTTACATCCCAATGTCCCTGGTTCAAGAGGCAGCAACCAGTGTGAGCAACTAAATAGAAATAGATAAAACACTTCTTTGAAAAAACAAAAAAAAAACAATCCTTAGCCTGATTAACACTTCTTTTGGGACTTTAATGTAAATTTACAAGAGACTTGCACTTTAAAATAACAAATTCTCTTAGCAAATGTTTATAAATAGGTACCCTCCTCAAAAAAACAAACAAAAAAAAACAAAACAAGATTTAAACTGTAACAGGAAGAATTCAGATGATCCCAAGTCATAAGGGTCCTTTCCAATGCCCCAGGTTTTCAAATAAGATTGCGTTCTCACCGAGAAGCAGCCTGTATCATATGCCACTTGGTGAATGGCGGCCCCTAGGTTTGTGTAGGGTCAGTCATCTCTACTATACCCATCGCCTGCATGAAGTCACCCTTAGAAATGAGGAGGAAAAAGGAGAGGGAACCCCACCCCCATGCTCAACCTAGTCTATTTCTCTCCCTTTTTTATCACCTCTCCACTGCTAGAGATTTTTGAGAAACAAGAGAAAGAGAAAAGGATGAGAAGGAAATTGGTATAAATGGCAAGATGGGGGAAATAATTTGACCTGAGAATATATAGCTTCAAAACCAAGGAGTGCAACTGAAGCTCTAGTTCCCTTCTACTTTGCCCATCTTCCAGGATCAAAAGATCAGGGGACCTTGGGTGGAGACACCGGAGTGACCCACAGATGCCCAAGTCTCCTTCAGCGACTGTAAACAACTCGAGCTGACCAAACTAGGCACACTGACAAGTGCAGAGTCTTCAGCATTCTCTAAAGCAACCAGATGGTTTTCACAGGTTAGTAGGGGAAGTGGTTTGAAAGCTTAGTTGTTGGTGGCAAAGGGGTAACAAAACAAAAGCCCCACCCTGATCCTTCCTGGCTTTCCAAAAGGCTTAACAAACTCATTTAACCTTCCAAATGCATCTCAGGCTTTCTTAATTTTTGCTTGTTTAGTTATTCTGGATAGACCACTAGACACACTTACTGCTAATTTGATAGGAGCTGTGGTAGAAATGACACACAGATAATTAGAGGATCAGGGTTGTGTGGCTTCTGCTCCTGCACCTTGTAATGGTTCCATGTGCACCTACAGAGACCATGGTCTTCAGTCAGCTTTCTCCTCACACAATAGTTGCTTTTTATTGTCCCTTCTTCAGCAGGCAGGCCACAAATATTTTACAAGCAAGTTGATCCTGGCTTAATTAAATATTTTGATCATTGCCGAGTTAGAAGTGAATTCTTTATGACATGTCCGAAGGAAGAAACTAAAATTTTGGTTAACAAAGAGAAAAACATTCTCTTTTTCCATCTTGGTCTTCCTTAAAATTTACCTCCATAGTAAATACACATATACACACATATACATTTCAATGGCATTAAGTGTATTTTCTTTGTTGGATGCACTTATTTGTTTTTATCTTCTTAGTGTAGGGTCAAAAAATCATTCTGAATCTTGATTATAGAAGCCCATATTTTGGTGATTCCTCCCATGCTTTTAGGATTTGCAAATATGAGACTGTTTCAATATGTTTTTCTAAGATGAATATGAAAATAATTAATAGAAACAGACCTAAAGATAAAGGAGATAGAGACAGGTTGACAGGAAACCATTTATCCAAGTGCCTGTGAACTGTGTTCCATTATCAATGCAAATAATTTAAAAACCTGTCATCCTTATTCCAATCCTATTTTTCCAAATGCCTATTCACAACAACAGAACTATTCAAAATAAACTTCTCCAGACTATGCTCTTTCTGTTAGCAACCCCGGTCTTGTCTCAAAGAATGTGTGTTCTCGTCACTGAACTCTTCCCTTCTTCCCTTTTTTCTAGTATAGCACTCAGCCCTTAAATTCAGTGATTATCACAATTTTTCAAGTCTTACACATGAAATGATAATATTGACTGATTAGATTGTTTTCAATGACTGCTTGTCTCTGGAAGGACTACCTCCTGGGAAAAGAATGTTCCTCATAGCCACAAGCTCTTCAAGGATGGTATCTTAACTCCCCAGTAACATCTGGGCAAATTTAATCCATTCTCCCTTCAAGATCTCTCAGACTTTGCTCTCTTATTTCCACTTCTGCGATCACTCCCTTAGTCAAAAAAGTCATTTTATACTTGGATTATTCCATTAATCTCTCTAAATGCTTTCCTCAAGGTTATCTTTGGTGGTGCCATTGACTAATCCATTTCTCCACTTCTATGAGTACGAGCCTGCAATTGTTTCCCATTACAGTTAAACCCAAATGCTTTTGTCAGGATTTCAAGGAAAACAATTATGTGGGCCCATCTTACTGTTTTAAAATTGCTTCCTACTATTTCCTCCAACAAACTCTTTTTAAGTTAAATTTACTTGTTTTCTGTGTACCATTAACATCATTACATTTTTAATGTTTGTTTTTACTTCCAGAAGGTCCTGGAAGCGGACCCAGGGAGTAGTTGAGTTTTAAGTACTTGAGGAGTCTTACAACCTTGAAGTACCTAATATGTGTTAGGTCCTGTGCCCACTTTTAAAGTAATCTTGCATGTTACTTAAAATAACCCCAATTTTATAAATAAGGTAGCTGAGACTCAGGTTAAGCAACATGATCCAAAAGAAAAATTGATTAAGTGGTATCGAGCTAATACTTCAAATCTCAGTCTGATTTCGAGTTAATAATTTGCTCTTATATGATACTTAAAAAAATTTTATTATAGTAATTATTCTACACATTAAAATAATTTCCTATGTATTGGTTCCCCATTTCTTAGATGTATTTTCAATACACCTCTACCCTCCACCAAATCACCAAGTGTTCTTCCCCATTGTCCAGTGGGCTCCACCACCATTTGCCCCCGCCCACCCCATTCCCTTTTGGTGACCTCAGTTCTGTTGCAAATGTTTCAGGGTTGGTTTTGTTTCTTCTGTTCCTTTGTTTTGTCTGTTCACATTCTACCTATGAGTGAGGTCATCTGGTATCTATCCTTCTTCTTTGACTTGTTTCACTTAGCATAATCCTTTCTGGTTCCATCCATGTTGATTCAAATGACAGGGTTTCATCTCTTCTAAGGACTATGTAGTATTCCATTGTAATATGTACCACATCTTCTTTATCATTAATCTGATGTTGGGCAATTAGGTAATTTCCAGTTCTTAGCTATTGTGAATGGGTCCTTTTCTATCTTTTGGGTAGATGCCCAGAAGTGGAATGACAGTATCATATGGGATTTCCAGCTTCAGTTTTTTGAGGAATCTCTGAACTGTTCTCCACAGGGGTTGTACCAATTTGCACTCCCAGCAGCAGTGCAAAAGTGTTCCCTTTACTACACATCCTCACCAGCATTTGTTGTTTCCAGACTTTTGGATATTAGACAGTCTTTCAGGTATAAGATGATATCACACTGTTGTTTGAATTTGCATTTCCCTGATAGCCAGTGAATAGGAACGTAATTTCACGAGCCTGTTGGCCATCTGTGTATACTCTTCAGAAAAGCATCTCTCCAATTCCTCCTCCCATTTTTGGATTGGATTGCCTGTTCTTCTGCTGTTGAGTTTTATGAGTTTTTTGTATGTTTTAGATGTTGTCTTTTGTCAGAAATATCGAATGCTAATAACTTCTCCCAGTTAGTAGGCTTCCTTTTGGTTTTAGTGATGTTTTCTTTTATTGCGAGGCAGCTCCTCAGTTTGATGTAGTCCCAGTTACTTGTTTTTCTCTTTGTTTCCCTTAATGTTGGAGTTGAGTCGCCAAAGAATTCTCTATGACTGATGTCATGGAAAGTCTTTCCTATGTTATCTTCTAAGAACTTTGTGGTTGCTAGTCTTACGTCCAAGTCTCTAATCCATTATGAGTTAATTTTTATGAATGGTGATAGAAAATAGTCTAGCTTCATTCTTTTGCATATGGCTGTCCAGTTTTCCCAACACCATTTGTTGAAGAGACTTTCCTTTTTCCTTCGAATGCTTTTGGCTCCTTTGTTGTAAATTAACGGACTATATGTACCATCTCTGTCTTTTGTTATGCTTTTTAGATGGAAGTCTTGTTTTCTCTGATATGAATATAGCTGTTCCTGCTCTTTTGTGGTTGCCATTTGACTGTAGAATTGTCTTCCAGCCATTGACTTTGAGCCTTTATTTATCTTTTGGAGGAAGGTGGGTTTCCTGAATGCAGCAGAATGTTGGGTTATTATTTTTAATCCATTCAGCACCTCTGCTTGTTTGACTGATGAGTTCAGTCCATTAATATTTAGGGTAATTATTGATCTATAGCTGCTTAGTGTCACTTTATAATTTGTCATTTGTATGTTGCTCCAGATGATGACTCTGTTCTTTTTCTCTTTTTAGGCCATTATGTTTTTATTGATTTCACCTTTTGTTTTCTTCTTCGCTTTCTCCCTTGGGATGTGTTTTGAGGTTACTCTGAATTTAGCATTCACAGTTCTATGTTTACTACCTAATTTTATTTGAAAGTATAGTAGTCTTCCACTCATTCTCACTATCCACATTTTTGTTTCTTCTCTTCCTCCCCACTTTTAATATTTGCTGTCATACTGTTTTTCTGCGTGATTTCTTTGTGCTCTATAGAGCATCCTTTAATATTTTTTGCAAAACTGGTTTTGTGGTGATAAACTCCTTTAACTTTTGCTTGTCAGAATAGGTGTTTTTTTTTTTTATTATTATTCCTCCATTTCTGAATGATAATCTTTCCAGATATAGTATCGTAGGTTGAAACTCCTTTTCTTTCAGTACTTTGAATATATTATGCCATTCCCTTCTGGCCTGTAGAGTTTCATTTGAGAAGTCTGATGACAATCTTACGGGGACTCCTCTGTATGTGACATGTTTTTCTCTGGCTGCTTTTAATAGTCTTTCTTTATCTTGAATTTTTGACATTTTGATGATGATATGTCTAGGTATAATTCTGTTTGGGTTTCTTGTATTAGGAACTCTTTGAGTTTCCTGGATCTGGCGGCATGCTTCATTCTTCACATTGGGGAAGTTCTCATCTATTATTTCTTCAAATATGGTTTCTACCCCCTTTTCTCTCTCTTCCTCTGGGACCCCTGTGATGCAAATGTTGTTCCTTTTGATGTTATCCCAGAGGTCTCGATGCCGTCTTCAATTCTTTGAATTTTTATTTTATCTCTTTGCTGGTTTGCTTGATTGAGTTCCTCTGTCCTGTCTTCCAGATCACTGATTCTATTGGAAGCTTCATTCATCCTATTGTTGAGTCACTCCGTTAAGTTCTTTAACTCAGTCATCGTGTCTTTTCCCTGTTTGATGCCTTGTTTTAATTCTTCTCTTTCTTCCTGATATTCTTGTTGACTGCCTCTATTGATTTCTGGATTCTCATGAGTGTGTTAATCCCTGTTACCCTAAATTCCTCTTCAGGGAATTTACATATGTCTGCTCTATTCAGATTTTCCCCTGGGTTTTTGATTGGATCCATCATTTCACGTATATTTCTCTGTGCCTTTGTTCTATTAACATTCTATTTATATTTTTGAGGGTTCAGTTTCCCTGGCGTTGTGTAGGTTTTAACTTGCCCAGGATTGGCAATCAGGCTGCAGTTTCGCCTCACCCACAAGGTGGCGCTAGCGGGTAGCATTGAGGCTTGGGGCTGCCTTCTCACTGTAATCCAGGGGGTGGGGCACCCGATGGACGGGATTTCCAGTTGACAGATGTGTGGTGGGCAGGACTTTGCTCAGTGGACCCCAGGCTCTGCCGTGAAATGGTTGTGGGAGGGGTTTGATTTGGCTGATTTCCGGTTATAGCCATGCTCTGCGCAATTTCACAGACTCTAGCTCAACTCCCTGTGTGCTGGTTCTCCTTTCACCCTCTCCCAAGTCCACCCTCCATGGCTCCACGTCTCAGCCCCACTGGGCCTGCCTCTCACTGCCTCTGCAGCTGGTCCTGACATCCCTAGCCTGCACCTCACCGCGCGTCTGGAGACCCCAGAGTTCCATCCCAAGTCCAAATCTGCAGCATAGCTGAGAGCCACGCCAGGTGCCCTCACTCACCATTAGTTGTCATCCTATCCGTCTGCAGCTGAAGTGCCAGTTGTTTCTTGGTGTTTGTCTCAGGAAAATAGATGAGTTTTTGGGGGGCTTTTTTTGTTCTGTGGGGAGCGACCTGAAAATGCATCCTGTCGAGTCACCGAAAGTCCCCTCTAGATAATCTTTTGATTATTTATTATTCTATTATTCTATGCTTTGTAGCTGTTTACATTTTTGTTTTTATCTGTTCCAGCGATATTGAGAAGCTTTGATTGGGAAATCTACATCCCCTATAATTCTTTAGTGCTATGTCACTAAGGAGATAACATCTCAATTTCCGAACTTTTGCCAGCATTCACTCAAGAGTAACATCTAGTACCTAATAGTTGTTCAAAAATATTTAGTGTTTGTAAAATATACAGATACTCAGTATCTGGCATCATAGCATGAAAAAATTCAGATTTAAACAGCAGGAAGAGAGAAAAATAAACTCTTCTATAAACAAGTAGTCTATATTTCGTGTATTCTGCCAAAATGCTAAATGTAAATCTGTGGCAAATTGTTGACATCCCCTCTGCCCCTGCTTGGACAGCTGTGGATGACATCTGCGTCAAATCAGCCAAGAGTTATTTATTTTAGAAATGTGCACTGACCTCTTTTTAAGCCCCAAGGGTAAAAATGTCACCTTTGTTCGTTTCTCAAGAAAAATATTTTTAAGATCCTATGCTGACTTTGAAAGGAAAACCTCTTCCTTGGGGGTGTTCCCTGAAAATCCCTCTTTAAGTCAGGCTTTCTGACAATCATCATTTCTTGCCCCCATTCTTAGTTATAATATGAACAGCAAAGGAATTCCATTGCCCCACAAGCCACATTGGTCTCTGTTCTCCCAGAGAATTTAAATTGATTATTGAATTTGTGCTTAAGACCTGTGGTTTTATAATTACCTCTTTGGATTACAGTGACCGTGAGCTTGGAACGCTTGATTTCATCTTAATAGTACCCATTACCTAGGACATGGTCCCATAGCAGACAGCCAGTCAAGCCTTTTTACATATATAAATGAACTAAGATTGATGTATGTGTCACCTAGCCTGGAGTTAAGTCTTTTAAGTATCTAAAATCTTTTTATAAAGTTGCAAATAAAATTTAAAACAAAACTATCTTGAGAAGTGAACTTTTCTCAGATTCCTCATGGTTCCAGGCAAAATCAGACTATCTGACATACATGTGCTGTGGTGTTAAGATAGTTATTGTGGAACTAGATGGAAGAGTCTATTAGAAAACATACAAATAAGACTGGATACCATATACTTGGAGTCCACAGTTAGTTTACTTATAGACTCATCCAGAGATAACAGGAAGCCCAATGTCACCTGGAAACACACCTAAGCCAGATAAGAGAAAAATAGAGCAGTGGTTCACAAAATACGATTTGAAGACCCCTGGGGATCATCAGGTCCTATTCAAGAAATCCACTAGGTCAAACCTACCTACATAATAGTGGTAAAACATTATTTGGCTTTTTTCATTCTTATTCACTCATGAAAGTTCAATGGAACTTTGTATTGGCTACATAATCATCTGAAAAGGATATTAATATATTCTTCCCTATTCAACTACAGATCTGTGTGAGGCCATCTCTTCATGTACTTCAACTAAAACAATATGTCATAACAGATTGAATGCAGACCATACATAAAAATACAGCTGTTTTCTATTACACTATGCATTAAAAAATTTTCAAAAATGTGAAACAGAGCTATGCTTCTCACTAATTGTTTTGCTTTGGAAAAATGTATTTTTCATAAAACTGTTATTCTTGTTAATATGTAATAGTTGATGATTGTTATTTTAAACAAATTAATAAATAAATGAAAAATTTCTCAGTTACTATCTACATGAGCAAAATATCCTTGGAGTCCTCCAATAATTTTTAAGCTTGCATAGTATTCTTGAAACCAAAGAATTTGAGAATCGCTGCTCTAGTACAAATTTAAGATAAATAGACCCCCAGTTAACTAAGGAAGGAAAAGAGGAAATAGGATCCTGTTTCTAAGCTTGGCCAGGTTTTACTAAAGATGCTGACCATGGTTCTTTATCCAATCAGCTTATTATCATTTCTTCTCATAAACCAAAACATTTATTTACTCAGCCAAATCGTTGCTAGATCTTTCCAGTTGCATACAAACTTTTATTTCACCAAATATTTACTCTACAATATTATACTTACAATGGTTTTTAAAATTCACTTTTAATTTGAGAAGATGGTTGGATCTGTTGGCAGCCTGAGCTGAGGTTGAATATGTGGTTACGCCACACAGATACTGATTCTGAGACCAGCTGTATGTCATTTGTGGGCTGTTGCAAAGAGAAAAGGCAGACTTGTGCCCAAATTAGCCCTGACTCATTTTCCCAGTGAAGTTTGTGTAGCTCCACATGACTTAAATTTTTGGATAATATGGGCTAATGATACCAAGAAAGATTTTATTAAATTGATCTTTTTAAAATATCAGAATGTAATATCCATGTTAATAAAAACTGATGACTAAAGGACATTAATATGCAAGTTGTGTGTGTATGTGGGTAGGCTCTGAGGCAGATATCTTTCAGTCTCCCTCTTTTACTCACTGTCATCTCTAGTTCAGAGAAAGTTCACCTTTCCTAATTGCTCTAGATCTATCCATTTTCTAAGATCTCAGAGCTCAACCAAACCATTTGATGAAATATTTTTCTGTAACTCTTCTTCTGTCCTGCACCCTGCTTATATTCAAGTCAATTCTCATCACCTAGGTAAACATCTGTTATTACTTGGGGGCCCTCACTTTGCTTAGACACCTTTTCAAAGGCATCACAGTGAAAGCTGTTGGCAGTGTAGTCTAATGACTGAAACCCAGCTGGGTTAGGGTGCAGCTGGGAATTATTGACTGTAAATTTAGACTTGATTCCCCATACTGTGAAAGAGAAATACTTATTTGTACTTTCATTCCCCTCTCTGTCATATAAGAAAAAAATGTAAGAATTATGTAGCCTCTGAGTTCTTTCTTATTAACACTTTCTTTGATTGCTTACACTCCTCATCTCTCATCCCACCAAACGCAGCTCCTACCTCAAGTAGCATTTCAGGATCATTCCAAGGCATAATAATTTCATATGTATAGACTTCTCATTGGGCACTTAAAATGTAATTCCTTATCATACTCATTGTGCTATGAATTTTCCAGAAATACGTCACTTTGTTCCAAATAATCTCGAGTTTCCTGAGAGTAAAGATCTTTTGTCTTAGACCACAGTACCTGATAGAATGCATTGAAGGACACTAAATATATTGAGATGCAGATGACTGACCCAGCAGCATGTATTCCAGACCTGCTGGTGCTAGGTACTTTTGCATTATTGTCTAATCTAATACTTGTACTTGAAGCTCAGAATGGTGAAGGGACTTATTTGAAGTAACACAGCCATCTAGAAGCACCAATAGTTGGGATTGACAGCTAGAGCTATTTGGTTCTGACTTAGTACTTTTTCTATTTCTTTACTCTTGCCTTCCCCATAAATACCTCTTAACGAATAGTTCATATTCCTCATTTTTTTTTTATCTTCTTTCTCTTCCTGATCAATATTATGATGTAAAAGTTGAATGCAGTTTCCTTTTAAAATGGAAGACTATTTGTACAAGATTATGCTCTATTTTTACTATGGTTAGTCTGAGACCATTCGTGACTTCACTTTCTGTTAATACTATAGTCCAGTAATCTCAGAACTGCTCTGAGGAATCCTAGGAAATCTAAGGAGATAGATCAGAGGCTTAGGGTAGAGGAAATAAGAGGTTCTGACACACCCATTCCTGACTCTGCTAGAGCAATTTTTACTTAGGTCTATTTTGAATATATTTCATTTCAAACTTTTTTTTTTAATCCAAGCTATCAGAATCTTAGAAATTGGATGCTATTCACCGAGAGGTACTGTTCTCAGCAAATTATGCCCAAACCATTCCTCGATATCCCACACATTGGTTTAGGCAGAACTTTTCCCAGAACCAGTTATAAAACTATAGAGAAAACTATAGAGACAAACTCATTTTACCAATTTTATGAATTAAAACATACAGAATTCTGCATAAACTAAAATGTTTCCTTTATTGATCAACTATGGTGATAGCTGAATCCCTGCCCACGTTGCCTGGGATTCTGATAATTGGAAAGTCCAGAGGCAAGAGAGAGCAATGTATTTAGGGATCCAAAGGTTGAGAGTTGAATATTGAGCCGTTCATTTCTTTGTGGCCATTTGCTCATCAGTGGAGATAACAATTCCTGCTTTATGCCATTGGTTGGTTTTGTAAATGCTTTCTGAATAGTGAGCTTAAAGGATAGACAGTAAGTGGATGGACAGTTGTAGAGATGGACATCAATCACATGTAAAATTGTCTAACACATAAATGCATCATTTATAGTATAAACCAAAGGCCAGGTTTAGTGGTTTAAAACAACACACATGTATTATTTTACAAGTTCCCTAATTCAGAAATCTGTATGGATCTCACTGAGTCAAAACTGAGGTGTAATCAGTGCCGAGTTCCTTCTGAAGACTCTAAGGGAAAATCCATATTCTCACCAATTCCAGCTTTAAAATGTGTCTGCGTTTTTTGGTTTATGGCCTCTTCTCACCTTCAAAGCCAAGAATGGCTTACAATGTCTTCTCAGCTTGCGGCACTCTGACACCCCTGCTTCTCCATTCCCTGTACAAACTGTTATGGTACATTGGATCCTCCTGGATAATACAACAGTGTCCCCATTTCAAGATCTTTAACTGAATTACTGTCCTTCAAATTTCCTTTTGCTATCTAATAAGGTAATGTGTTTCTAGTTCTAGAGATTAGAAAATGGACACTTTGGAGGGCATTATTTTACCTACCGCACTGCAAGATGGTTTTGGTTAATGGGAAGCAGTACAAGGTAATCAAAGACTCTTTATCTTGATTGATCAATTGAATTATACGGGAGTTTTAAAGAAAACAGATGTTCAAGCACCTCACCCAAACACTGTGATTTAATCAAACCAACTGGTCCTAGCTATCAGAATGTGTTAAGAGCACTTAATATACTGTGGTGAAGTCAGTTTGAGAGCCATTGCGGGTATCTAAGAAAGTGGATTTGGGCCATCATAGAAGCTTAATTTCTTCTTCAGCCCTTTACCTTTCTAAACCTGAATGCCTTTAGTTACCAAAGGGGCATATAATTATTATTATTGTGGTGCTATTGTGAGGAAAAATTAGGTAATATATTTAAAGTCTCATGCACCTTGCCTAGAATATGTTAAAACCCAATAAAAGGTAGCTGCAATCATTAATTTTGTAGAGTAGGCCAAATTATATTCCGAAACTGTGGTCATCATAGATATCAAAAGTGAGTAGCAAAGTATATATTCCCAATTTATCCCTTCTGTTCAGGACTTAAAGTAGTTTAGAGATCCAACTAATTCTGCTTAGATTGTCTGTAACCCAGTCCGAAACAGAGAGTTATTAGTGTCTACTGTTTCTTCATTTGCTTTTGAGCAATGGCTGATTTCTCCTTTTACAGCCTTCCCCTTTAACATTGCAGAGCCTGGGCCTGAGGCACAAAGTAGCTCAGCAATATGTACAGATAGGCGTTGTCTCTCCTCTTCCAGTCAAGTTCATAGTCCTAGTGATGTTTAAGTTTTGCCTTTAGTAGGAGAGTATTAGCCCTTGTTTCTAAAAGATGCACATAGCTCCTGGAATCCTGAGTCCCAGATTCTTTCTGTTAGCCCCCACCCCCACCCATGAATTCAGACACTCCAGGACGTACACCAGTCAGGTACAGTCCCACCTATCCCAGAGAGATGAGACCCTCTGCATGATGCCACCCTTAGAGAAAGCCCTTTACAACCCTGTTCCCTTTTCATTCAGGACTGAGGGCTAAGACAGCACAAAAAGAAACATCCCAGCTTTATACTGAGCAAAGCTTATCTCTAGCTAAACCCAAAGCAGTCATTAATGGTAGTACTCTAATTGTGTTTTTAAATTATTTTATCTTCCAGAATCAAAGAAGGAGGATCATAAGTAAGGTATCTTGCTTTATTAACTTTCAGATCAGGGACAAAGAGAAAGAAGTTTTTATTATATAAGGAAGTTCTAAGACATTTTTGTGTCATTTGTTCCTTTACTAGCCTCTTTCTTTTTAGGAGCTGAGGAATTCATGGGGAAACAGTATCAAAAAATGCTGACGCTGGTGATTTAACATGAAAAGTCATGGTTCTTAGTGTTCAGGAAAAGTAGAGCCTTATAATTTTGCTTTCAGTGCCTGTAGTCCTGGAAAGAGACAGCATATTACTGCATGACAGCATTCCATGGTCTGGGGCACTTGTGGGAATCCGTCTGCCCTGTACAAAGGAGAAGCAATGTTTTCATTTGTTTGGTGGTTTATTGACTTTGAAGAAATTTTATAAGTAGAAAAAAAAGCATGAAACAATAATAGCCATCTATGGATCAACACAAATTTTGAAGTCTTTTCTGATGATAAGAATAAGCAGTATATATAAAGTTGAAATCAGCCATCATTCCTGCTCAGGCCTATTTCCACCATTGCTTTCCAAATATAGACACTCATGATTTCACGATGATTCTTTTGGCGTAACTTCTTTAACCACCAACCAAAGTCAGATTTGCAAATCCTGATTTTGTCAGGACCCCAAGTCCCAGTATAAAGACTGCTCCAGCTAAAAGTCACACATTGTTACTAATTGGATTTTTCACCTCCTATTCCAATCTGATCACCGATCTTGGAAAGAAGAGATAAGGTGTGCATGTGTGTGTGTCTGTGTGTGTGTGTATACATACACTTGTCTATCCACTCGTAGGCATAGGCAACAAAAGCAGGTCAGGTCTAAAAAGAAGATTCATGCTATGGGCTGTATTTCTGCACCCAGGTATTTTCCATTCAAAATCCCACTGCCAAAACCATAGTCGACATGATCTTTGCTTGGCCCATATTAGTGCATTTGCTTATCAAACATGGACAGGTAAGAGAAAGAAGTTCTTCCTTATTACTATTTACCAAAGGCCTTAGCACTCTACTATAGTATACGCTAGGAAAGAGTTCAGTGATGAGGATGAGTTATAAGTACATATAGCTAAACCTTCTCAATCAAAAATATACACTTTTCAAAGCACCTCTAGCTAGTCTCCTGAATACAAAAGTTTGAGGACTACTGTCCTAAAGGTAAAGATCAATGAAGAATTAAACCCTCCCCCTATCAAGTTCTAGAGGAACTAAGACATAAAACATTAGTACCGTACACAGAAGCTCAGAGGGAGGTCAGAGTAGGCTTTGGTGGGGAGGATGTGAAGAATGTTTGGTTAACTAGATGAAAAAGAAAAGAAACTGGAAATGAGAGAACTAGAAGCTCTGCCAGGTGTAACTGGAGATGTGGCAAGTTAGATGAATGAAAAATTCATTGCTGTAAAATAAAGAATTTTGTTTGTTATTAAATTAAAATATAATTGATATGCAAAACTATATTGTTTCAGATGAACCACATAATGAGTCAACATTTGTATATATTATGTAATGATCATGGAAGATCAGGTACCACTTGTCACCATACAATGGAAGTTTCAAATTTGCAGCACATTATAACTGACTCTAGTCACTGTGCCTTACATTACATCATCATGTCTTATTTATCTTTACACTTTGTAAATTGTAGCTTTTGAGCCCTTTCACCCATTTTCCCACCCGCAACCCCCTTCCTCTCTGGCAATCACTAATCTGTTTTCTGCTTGTTTGAGTTTTGGGGTTTTTTTTTGCTTGTTTTGTTTTTCAACCTCTATATCGAGTGAAATTATATTTGTCTTTCTCTGACATTTCATTTAGCTTAGTGCCCTCAAGGCCCAGCCATATTGCCAAAATTGGCAAGATTTCATTCTTTTTAATGGTTGAATATTAATCACGCATTACTACTCAGCTATAAAGAATTTAATTTTTTTCTCCCTGAAGCATTGAAGAGACATACTAAAGGGATTTAAACAAACATGATCTGGTTGATCATAGGTAGATCATACTTGACAGACCTAAGAACAGATTAAGGGCAGAACAATTTCATAAGGAGCTACTGCAGTTAAAGAGGCAGAACGTGATGGCAGCAATGCCCTGGGGTGAAAAGCGGGAAGCCTGGATCCAAAGGCTGCTTGGGTGATAGAAGCAGTAGGACATGAACTCGGGAGTCCATGAGGGGAGTCAAAAGCTGACTCTCAGCTCATGCTCATCTCATGTGAATGAGTGACTGTTGGTCATTCAGATGAATGTTAAGTGGCTACCTGGTCAGGAGAGCATTAATGAATGTGAGAACTCAACAGGGATGCTGCCTCTGGGACAGAATGGAGTTGTTCCAGTGCTCTGGGATAAACCAAGTGGCCACTCTTTTGGAAGTATTTTAGGCAGACTTCTTATGCGTGGGCTCAGCAGGGGTCCTTCCCACAAAGGCTGAGCACAGGCTTCCAGTTAGGGCACACTTATCTATACGAGTATTAGAGCAAGCACAGGAAGAGAGGGATGTAAATCAGGGGCGGGGGTTTCAAACACGGGAAGTTCATTGTCTGCTGGCTACATTCCAGCAAACTCAGGTCACAGGATGCTTTTATGACTTTGCTAGCTCTGGTGGTTTTTCTGGCTGTCTTCATGGCTGCTGGAAGCAGCTGAGCAGAACTTTTCCCCCACAGAGTGACAGTAGGACAGAGAGGGGGCTTGGCTGCACCTGCTTGCTAAAGACAAGAACTTGTTAGTCCCACTGAATGTGTGGAACTAACCTGGAAGGAGCACCATGACTTGGTTGAAGGACATCACGATGTCTTGTGCCACCTGCTGTATTATGGTCATCTCTCTGCTCTCTTCACTGGTGATCTCCGAAGTGGAGGGAATGCACCAGAAGCAGGACTCACGACTATTTGTTGGCCATGAAGAGAAATTGTTTGAAATGTTACATTAAGAATCTCATCTTTTATTTTCTTTTTGTGCTTACATGTTATCATGGGTAAGTATATTCACAAGGTAATGTCTGAATTTAGATACAGTTCACTAATAAATATGTACATGTTAGGGGTACATGCTCACATATATTTTACTGAGAGCTATACATAATCCAGACTCTCTAGTGACCACTCTTCTGCATGACAAAAACTCAGGAAAGAAGAGTCTCTGGAAGGAAAAATTGGGAAGCAGTCACTGTTCCTACAAGCCTACTACTTAATGATTGCTGGCATCTTTCCAAAGAGGTTGTCTGTTTATAGACCCCACACAGCATAACCCCTGGAAGTACCTCTTCCTAATTTGAATACATTTCTAGATTCTTAGAAACTCAGAGTTGGAGAAAAATCTTTGGTGTTGATCTACTAGTTTTCCACTTTTCTAGAAAGCAAGAGAAAAGCAGGCTAGAGAAATGAAGTTGGGGTAAGAGAAAGGCAGGGCAGAGAAACATAGAGAAAAGCCACTGTTGTTTTTGTTTCTGCACATTCAATAAGAGCCACTCCTGCACCTTGCAGGTTATGTTGTTTCTCTGATTTGTGTGGAGGGGTTTTGAGAGGCGGAAGGAGAAGTAGCTGTTCAGAGAAAATAAGCAGAGCTGCCTTCCTGGCTTCTCTCCTGTATAATCCATTCTCATCCTAATTACCACAGGGTGTCTTCTGACAGCGAACCCTGAGCTCACTCTAGGAATGTAGACCTTCCATGACCTGTGATTGGCTTGGAGACAACGTTCATGACAACCAGACTTATGTCCACAGGGCAATGGTGCGGCTCATTTGTGCTTCATCTGCTACTCGTTAGTCGGGAGCAGTGGCAAGTCCGGGTGTTCCTGCCAAACGCGCTCCCTAGCTGAGTAAGCAGAAGGTGACAGCTCGCCTCCATCTGTCGTCATACTACACCCACATCCTCCTTGGAAAGGAAGCCTTCAGGATGGTGCTAAAGTCTAGCTCAAGGCCAAGTCGATTTCATTCCCAAATATATCCGTGATTTTTTTTCTGAATCAGTCACTGGAGGCTTTAAAAGGCACAGAGAACTGACAGAGCTGCCCAAATCAGGTCACCTCTCCTTGGCAAGTGACCAGATTAGCCATCGGCCTCGTCTCACTCCTTGAAGATCTGGAATATTAACTTTATCATTTTTCAATTGAGGAAATAAATGGTATAATTATTAAAATATAAGAACAATAAGTATAGTATTTTATAAGTGTAATATTTGTAATATTACAAATAAGTGTAATAAGTAATTACAAATTACTTATTACAAGTAAGTAATAAGTGTAATATTTTAATTTAATAACAGAAAAACAAGCATATTGACAAGTAATGATCATGAATAGATCAAAACTTAAAGTTCTAATGACCACTCAAAATAGGATAAGCTCTCTCAACTTGGAGTAATGGTAAGGATTGAATGAGGTAGGAAGAGTAGAAGAATTTGCCTGCATTAGAGAGACTGAAATTCTGATATCTGACTGGTAGTAATGAGTTAAGTAAGCTGCCTTCCTCCATCCTCATTAGACACACAGACATACACACACAGACCACAGGCCCACTAATTTTTCTCCTTTATTATTTTATTTCCTTATGTTACACAATAAAGTTGCACAGGACAGGGAAGAAAAAGCCTAGTATTCAAGTCCACAAAGAATGAACTATTCATACAGACTTTCAGTATTTGCTTAGGATTACTCTGGCTGGGGGAGGGGAGAGCCCTAAACATTTAATAAAATATTCAGAAGCATTGAGGTGTTAGCTCCAATTCTACAGCAGATGTGAGGCAAGATCTAATATTTGATTTAAGAAACCTTTGAATGATTTTTGTTTTCTTTCATTCCAGTCTTGTAATTTATGAAAAGTTTTGCTGACTCTTACAAAATAACGAAAAGTAAGATTTTCAAATAATGACTGTAATATTATATTGCTGTTTTTGAAAACAATGCAAGTAATTGTTTCCAACTCCACCTTCCTTTTATACATCTTAAAAATAATTACCTGTGGAGAAAAATATGCCCCTTGTGTTTTGTATTTTTTCCTCTAACAGATAGGAAAAAATACTTCTGCTGTAAGTTTGATTTTGGCACAGCTTATGGAGTAGCAGTGAGGTCAACTGCCTTCAAAGAAGGGCAGTTAATGTACATCCCAAGGACCTGGGTTCTTGTCCCGGATCTGGTGGGAAACAACCAATGCGAACTAAATAAAAATAAAATAAAATGCTTCTTCCTTTTCTCTCTTCCTGCCTGCCTGCCTGCCTCTGCTCACCATCACTTCCTGCCTGCATCTTTCCTTAAAAAAAAAGTCTTACATTAATTTGTTGGTTTAGAAAATTGGTTACATAGACCCCAAGCAATCAGTAAAATAGGTTTATGCCACAAAGCAATTCTTTTGCTTTTGCATTTGTTGACTATAAGCCACATGACATAGAAGGGTATGGGAAGAAAAAGTAGAGTTTTTATTATTATCATGTTATTGCTATCAAATAATACTATTTGTACTAATATTGTACAGATTTTCCTTGATAACTAAAGACTTTATGAAAATTAAAAAGAATGAATGTTTATTATTACGCAATAATAATATGAGCTCAAGATGAGGTAGATTTGGTTGAGATCCACATTTCCATTTATATAGAAAAAGGCCATCATATTATGCAAATCACCTGATGAGTTTCACTTGTTTGAATAAAATCTTCAAGCATTTTTCAGACACTGTAAGGAAGCATAGCTACCATCTGAATCAAATAAAAGAATCTTACGGTATACATTTCTTTCCCCCCGTTTTTGAAAGCAAAATTTATGTCTACCTCTCAGAAGTATAAATCATTTAACTCACCTCCCACCTACTGGGATAAATATGTTTAAAAAAGAGGAAAGAAAAAAACTGTCCCACAAACTAAGAAGCTGCCCTTGGCCTCTAAAAAATAATTAATTTAACAACATTTATAAAGTGACTTCAGTAAGCCAGGCACTGCACTGTAGTGTAAACTGGAATTCGAGGACACATAAGCTGCTGTCCTCACGCTTAAGGAGCTCAGGTTCTAGTGAGAGAGACATATTTGTCCCCAGTGACTTAAGGTAGTGTGCAACCAGGGGAAGACTTTGAAAGAGTGAGATCAGAAGGGTAAGATGTCTTCACGGGGATCTGGGGCGTTGAGCAGTTGTTGACCATGTGAAAGAGATGAATTCCATGAAGACAGGCCATGTCTGGATTTGAGCAGTTTGTTTTGTTTTGGGCACTAGGCGAGGTTGCAGGGGAGAGAAGAGACTCCCCTGGGATTCCTTCAGACCTCCAGCTCAAGCTTCCATGTGAGATAAAGTGCTCTTCAGTTCTGCTCCGCGCCATGTAATTACTTTTTCCTGAGGCCTTCCAGTCCTTTATTCAAACCCGAAGTTCAACAAGAAGCAATATGTCATAGTTAGTTGCAGAGTGCCTGTACTGTCGTTACAACACAAGTGTGTTTGCTGCAAAGGAGACCTGACATAAAACTAACTTTAAAAATTTAACCTTTCTTCTTCTTCTTTGCCCTTCCTTATGACGGTCCAAGAAAGTCCAGAGAGGGTAGAAATCCTCCCTGGCACCAGGATGCAGTCTCCTTTATTCTTTTCGCTCTACCATCCTCGACCTTGTCCCAGTCAATGAACCAGAATGGCTCAACCCACACAGCACTCCAACCAGCAAAGGGAGAAAAGCACGAGGGGCCGCAGTTTCAGCCACCACCCAGAAGCCATCGAAATCACTTCTGCTTTGGTCCTTTGGACCAAAACTTAGTTATATGACCACATCTATTGGCAAAGAAGCTAGAAAATGTCCTATGTGTGTAGTTGTATGAGTGACTGAAAAGCAAGAATTCTCTTTACTATAGTGTAGGTGTTAGCAAACTTACGCAAAGGGCCAGGCAGTAACTATTTCAGGCTGCATATTTTCTTTGTCATGTGCTTTTATTATTGTTCTTCTTACATTATAGTCCCCTCCTCCACCTCTTCGTGCTCCTCCTCCTCCTTAACGCCTCTTTAAAAATGTGAGGATCGTTCTTAGCTTAAGGGCTGTACAAGTGAAGCCATCGGTCGGATCAGCACATTGGCCTTACTACAAAAAAGGGAAAGTGATACTGAAAGGAAAATGGCCATCTCAGCCATGACCTCTGCGAGAGCCTTGTCCTTCGAGTCCTGGCACAGTGCTTGGCCCATAGAGTAAGTGCTTAACACTTATGCCTGATGAACGACCAAATGAATGAATGAAAACTAAAGGAGAAAATTTAAAAATCAGAATTTATTAAAATCTCATTTAGGGTTCACCCTTGTGGTTCAGGTGACGGAGGCAGCTAAGGTGCAGACCATGTGAGGCTAAGGCCCAAGGTGGAGAACCAGGGCTGAGGAGCAGGCAGGAAACAAAAGCCATATGTGCCTGTATCTCTATATAGATGTAGCTATTAATGTACATGTATGTACAAGGAAATCTCATTTAACCCCAATGGTAGTCTCTTAGCATGGATTATCATTTGAATACCCCATTTTTTCAGAAATTAAAGGAAAATCTAGCCAAGATCAGACAAGAAAGACTCCACTGGGCTTTCCACTACATCTACCTGCCTTCATTTCCAATCGGCCAGCCCCCGCTTCACCTCCCAACCTCAAATGCAGTTCGTTCCAAACAGGCCTGTGTTGGAATGAGCTCCTTAGTCAGCAGCCACTCGTTGACCTTCACTGCAGGCAGATTACAGAAGCCAAGGCCCTGCTGCATCCTGCCCATGGTGCCATTATGGCAGACAGGGGAAGCTTGTTTTGGTTTTGCTCTTTTAAAAAGCACATGTGTGCGGGGAATGTCAGCGGAAGTATCCAGGCTGAATAGACACTTTTGAGTTCCGCAATTTGTCCTCCTTCTTACTCAATATCCTAAGGACATAACAGAACTTTTCTTGTCTAAGTCAGCCTAGTGGAGGGAGGGAGGGGTGGGTCAACCATTCCCCTGGACCGTCCCCTGCTGGACGTCAGAACTGTGTCCACTGCCACACTTCTTGGATTCTACATGTCAAGCAGACACAACAGCTCAAAGTGAGAGGGTGCCAGCCGGGGGCCCAGAAAGGACCCACTGAGTGATGCCATCTTCCCTCCCATCTCATTCTGCAGGAATCAGGTAACAGCTATGCCAAGGTTTCTTTTTTTTTCAAATAAACGCGCCATTTTTATAACAGGAAAAGGAGCCACCTCCACATGAGGGCATTGTGCTCACAGGAATGACTGCAAGAAAGCATGTCCAGTCAGAGAAGAGCAGAAGAGGTGGAGATCAGAAAATAAAAGGCAGCCTCATTGCAGCCAGAAGGGTGACAAGCAGATAAAAATGTTCCATCACCTGTTGATTCCTAACTGGACAGGGCCTCCCCCAGGTCCTGTTCCCACCTCTGGCGTCGCTGGTACTAAATGAAATCTTGCTAATGAAACCAGAGGCATGACTCTTTGGAGCACAACTGATTTACTTCATTCTGGTTCTGACAAGTGTATGCCCACTCTTTTGATGAGATAGAGTGATTTTGAATGTCCCCCAAATCTTAAAATCTGACAGAGGATGGGGATTCAGGTGACATTTCTGTTTGGATTATTGAAAGGAGGCTACAGTTCCACCAACCCTGCCTTCTCCAAAAGAACAAATGGGACAGATGATGGCAAATACCTACACATCTTCTGAGGAAAGACTTCAGAGCAACCAGTAATTTTAAAACTTAAAAAATATAAAATCTTTTAAAGAGGCTGGAAACTTGTATGCATTATTGCCTCTAGGAATGAATTCATAAGACCTCTTCCCCTCCCTTGTACCTAAACTCATAATGAGATAATGAAAAAAATAGCGTAGATTTCTTGCTTTGCCTTCCACCAGCTGTGATTTCGGGTGAGTCATGTAACCTCTCTGAGCCTGTTTCTTCCTCTAAGAAAAATGAGACTCATGGTTGCCTCTTAGGGCTTTATGGGTGTAACATTATGTGTATTTGTTTTGTACTAGTATGTTCATTAATATTTGCCACCTTAGATATTTTGGCATTGGGTAGAAATTACCCTGTATAGAAAAATAGATGAGTTTTCGAACACAAGACAAGTCATGGCTGTGCACCTCTTTCTAGGCGATGAGACTGTCAGGCAAGGTTGTATGTTGATCTGGACACGGCACAAAGGCAAGGCACAAACTTCAAATATTCTCATTTCTAAGAAATGAATGATAAAATATAGATGAGGGAAAGGAGGGCAAGGTTGTTCTTTCTGGTCAAACCACACCTTTCAAAACGTCCAGTGGGCTCATGACTAGCAATGGACCTGCGGTGTATTCGAGGGACCATCTAGAGAAACTGATCTCCTGTTTTGAGAAGACTGGGAAGGACTCCATTTCTTCTGGGAAATCATTTGAAAAGCTCAAACCCAGGCTGCCTTCTTGTCATTTCCATCCATTTGTCTGACTGCCAAAGAGCATCAAGTGTTAGCCAGCTCCTGTGGGAATCCAGAGGCCCCTTCCTTGGACCCCCAGCTCTGTAAAGCTGATCTTGGGGGAAATTCTACACCCTTAAAAGTTATGGCTGCCTCATGGAGCAGTCACACTGACACCTAGTGGTGTCAATTGCACGGGCAATTGCTTTGAAGCTTTTTCTCCTCTTAATGTGCCTCAAAAAAAAATCACGCTTTCCACTATAATAGTTAACCAGAGAGAGGGCGCAGGAGAAGCAGCAGGATCTTACATTTGCCTGAGGTGTCAGCAGGACTGCCTCTGGGAGGACAATTCTAAGAATAATTATGTGAAGACTGTAAATTATGTATCACTGGCAAGGTTTAGGCTGTGGTCCCAGAATGATGGTTAAGATCAAGGCCCTGGAATCAACATATGAGTTTGAATGGAGCCTAGGTGGGCTGATGAATTGCTGAGCAACCCTATGCCTTGATTTTTTTTTTTTAAATCTGTGAAGTGATATAATAATAACTTCTTCATGGATTGGCATATGGTCCTAACCACCGAAAGCAACCGGCAATCCACAATGTTACCTGCTATTGCTGTGACTGTTTTTAGAGCAAGTTTCTTGCCTATAGGTCAGGCAGGACAGAACAGGGGGAATCTTGATGAATGAGGAAGCAGTAGAATCAGATCCTGGCTCTGCCACCAAGGGGCTTGTGACTTTGGATGAGACCACTTACCCTGTTTCCTTTCTTACAAAATGAAACCCTTGAACTCACTAATGTTTAAAGCAGTTTTTCTTTCTCAAACATTGTGATTCTAAGGTAAGCTTCAAATTAAAATCGGCCCAGTTTTAAGGTCCATGAGCACCTTTCTTTTTACCAAAGCCCAAGGTCAAAAAGGTCCTAGGCATTTATTTCTCTTGTTGCTGATTGACGAGAAGTGGAGGCTGGAAATGTAGCAGCCACTAAGAATGAACTAAGCACATATTTGGGCAAGGATGAGAATCCAGTGGGAAGTTTGAAAAGCTGAAAGATATTCCTCCATATCTGGAATTCATTTCTCTGATAGATTTGGAGGGGTCAGGGCTTGTCCTGTTTTTCTACCATCGTTAAACCGCCTCCTTCTACAGATGGGAAACCAGCAAAGCCAACTTAGCTGTATAAGTTGAATCTGTACTTTATTAATAATATATTCAAGTCCATGCCATGGATATTGGTTATATAGTACTTGACCTTGATTCCAAGAGATAGTTAAATACCACCAAAGCTCTGTGGCTGCATGTGACAAATTCCCCATTCGGTCTTTCCAAGCCAGGGAAGATCCCAGGAAGGATATTTTTTTCTGCGGTGGTAACAAATGGTGGCCCAGAAAAGGTGATCATGAAACAAGATCTCCTGCCCTTCATGCTAAACCTCATCCATGCAGGCACCTGAACATTCATAAAAACGTGGCATAAAGACATTGTGGAGTTTTGTGAGGGTGGCTGTATTAGTTTCTTGTGGCTACTGCAGCAGATTGGCACACACTAGGCGACTTACAACTATAGATATGTTTTCTCTCAGAGTTTTGGAGCCTGAATATCTGATATCAAGATGTTGATAGGGCCATGCTCCCTCCAAAGGCTGTCAGGGAGAATCCATTCCTTGTCTCTTTCACCTCTGGTGGTTCTAAGCATTCTTAGGCTTGTGGCTACATCACGCCTATCTCTGCTTCTATCTTGATGTGTGCTCTTTCTTCCCTTCGTGTCTTCTCTTCTGTATATTATAGGGACATGTCATTAGATACAGTAGAACCTGGGTAACATAGAATGATCTCACCACATCATCTTTAATTGCATTTGCAAACTGCTTTTTTCCAAAAATGATCATATACACGGGTTCTGAGATACAGATATATCTTCAGGGAGGAAAGAGTACCATTCAACCCACTACAGTGGGTATAGAAAAATAAGAGAAAGACAAGACAACATCTACATCCTAATCCCATTCACTCATGCTGAATCAGGTTACTCCAAATGGCACTCTGGTGATTGTCTTTCAAGTCCTGCAACACTCTTAGCAAAAGTTGATCAATAAAGATAACAAGGAGAAAGAGCAAGAGGAATCCAAAATCCTAATGGTTTTTGATAAGGTTTGTGCCCGAATACACTATGGATGCCACATCCCCGCATTTGTACCCCTGGCTGACTGGGCTGGTCATTCTCCATCAGGAAGCCCTTAGGGGAGCACAGCAGGATGGGTTGATCAGATAGCATGTGTGTCTTGAAAAGCTCACCAGAGTGATTCTACCATTTGCTGTGCCTCTGACCCTCTGCTTTCCCTTTCTTAACCTCACAGAAGACCACCCAGAATATCTTCATTTGCCCTATCAATCAAAAATGACTTCGATCAATGAGAGATACTTACTGTACTCTCAAGTCGGTTTTTTTTCATATTAGATGCTGATATTGGTCTAGTGTTACATTTTAGCCATATTTATATGTAAATATTTTAAGATATGTTAGACTTAAATATGTCAAATCAAACAAGTTTTATCTGGACACTGAAATGTATACATAAAAGCTTGGTTTCACTAAAATGTCACTTGCTCCTCTCTTTGGAGTAATTTCATTTTTCTCTTCCAATCACAATAATATAGACAAAAAGAAAGAACACCTCACTGTAGAAAATTTAAAAGCAGTTTTCACATTTACAAAGAATTTTTATTTTAGTTAATAATAATCAAACTCTGGTCTTTAATTATTTTTTTACTGAATTTTTATTGTGGTAAAATATATACAACATAAAATTTGCCATTTTAGTGATTTTTATGTATACAATTCTATGATCTGAAGCACACTCACATTGTTGTACAAATATCACCACTCTCCATCACCAAGACTTTTTCATTTCCCCCAACAGAAACTCTACCCATTAGTCCATAACTTCTCATTCCCTCCCCTCCCAGCCCCTGGCCACCACCATTCTACTTTCTGTTTTTATGAAATCGGCTACCCTAGGTATCTCAGATAAGTGGAATCATACAATAAGTGTCCTTTTGTAACTGGCTTACTTCATTTATCATAATGTCTTTAAGATTCACCCACGTTCTGGCACGTATCAGAGTTTCCTTCCTTTGAAAGACTAATATTCCATTGTATGTATTACTACATTTTAATTATCCACTCCTCCATTGATTCTACTTAAGTTGCTTCCAAATCGGTTGGCTGTTTTGAACAATGCTTTTATAAATACAGATGTGTGAGTTCCTGCTTTCAGTTCTTTTGGGTATATACTCAAAGTGGAATTACTGGATCCTGTGGTAATTCAGTGTGTGTTTTTTGTTTGTTTGTTTTGTTTTGAGAAACCACTGTACTGTTTTCCACAGTGACTACGCCATTTTACTTTCCCAACAACAACTTGTTTCTGTTTTTTGCTTTTGTTTTTCCCATGGAGAAGGTTAATTTCTAGTAAAAACATGTCCTGGGGATAAGCTGAGTGGTGGCGGTCCATGGTACCACAGTTCCTGGCCCAATGTCCATAGTTAGTCATTTTCTTCAAGCAAGAAATCAAGGTCCTCATCATCAATCAATATACCTGCAGGATTTACTTTTTTATTGTTTACCTGCTGACTGGACTTTCATTTTGCTGAAAACTGTTCATATCTTTCAATAGCTTTACTGAGGTATAATGCATAAACATAGTAAAGTATGAAATTTTGATATGTATTTACTCACAAAATCTTTACCACCATCAACATCATTAACATAGCCACTCCCCAAAGAGTCTTTCTACCTCTTCAATCTTCTTCCACTTCCCTCTCCTTGACTTCGTCATTTTCATTTTCTCCTTGACTTCTCCATTTTCTCCACTGAGTTTTCCATTTTCTTGACTTCTCATTTCTGGAAAAATGATAGGTGACTCTCTTTATGGTACATTTGTTTCTTCAGAAAGCCATTTAGTATAGAAAATCATAGAGAAATGTTCATGTGTTTCATTTCTTATCTCTGTTCTTTAATCATAAATGTTAACAAGTTCCTTCCCACTTTTATTTTTTATCCAAGTAGACTTATTTCAGGTGACTGCATTGTTTGATTTTTGCCACAGACTTTCCTGAGTTACAGCTTGTTCACAGTCACTTCTAGTCACTTCCTTCTTCAACTTCCCTCTGGTAATCCTTTCTAAATTGCAAACAGGTAAACAATAGACTACATCCCAGGGGAACAATAGATGAACTCCAATAATGCCCCAGGTCCCTATTAATAGGCTAACTTGTCACTCACTGTAAGGGGCAGATATTTGAATACAAAGAAATCTAGTATAATCCTCTACCTAAACACCTGACCCCATGCTCGCTCTCTCTCTCTCTCTCTCTCTCTCTCTCTCTCTCTCTCTCTCTCTC
>RJWH01005792.1:0-30702 GCA_004363575.1 Solenodon paradoxus | reverse complement strand
TCTCAGACTTGCTCTGATCACAACCATTGGTAAAGCAAATGTTACCACATCGCCTGTCATGATTAGGGATTTGTGGGCAGAAGGTTAATATTTTAGATCAGAATAAGAAACTTAAAAAAAAAAAATTGTGTGTGAGCAGAGAATCTAAACTCAGTGAGGATAGAAGAAGGAAAGTCATCATTCCTATGGTGTATTGGAGTCATGACAGGACTTAGAGCAGTTCTTTTTACTACATGCTTGAACTTCATTTGTCCATCTCATATGAATTAACTAGGCTTTAAGAGGATCAAGCAGGAGATGGTATGTGAAATATTGTTTTTAAATGTGATTATTCTAATAATGGAATTAGCAATAGGTATAAAATAGTAAACTCCAGAATGTTTTGCTAAATACATAAGGTTGTGCATAGTATGTGGAGTAGAATATTGAGGTGTGTGTAGCCTGGAATAAGGGATCCTAATGAAACACAGACTTTAAACTAGATAGTTCCAAAGTGTTGGCTTCTAGAGCTAGCACATGAGCAAGGAATGACTAGACTCTCAAAAGAAAGTGAAGGAAAAGCATGAATGAATACTTAAGTGAAAGCCAAGAGCAGTCTAAACAACTTGAAAAGAGAACCTGGGGAAAGAGGGTGGCTGGTCAGATGAGAACAGGATCTACACCATTGAAAGCTTGAAACTGAAAACAGCAAAATTTTAATGAGAAAAGGTGCAGCTCACAGTAGAGCACCTCAGGATGACAAAGGTGAGAGAAGATGCTCATCTCATGGCTGAGTCTTGTTACTGTGACTTGTAGAGAGAGAAAAGGTGAGGTAAGAAGTGTGAAGTGATTCTATTATTTAACCTGGATTTCTAAAGACTGAATGCATTTTCTTCCAAGTTCAAAAGGAAGAGAGGTGTAATAGGGATGGGAGGTGACTCACATTGTCATATCCTGTGGTGTGAGGGTTCAAAATATTATCTATCTCTGTGGAAGGATCTTTCTCAACCCTCCATTTCTAATGGCGAGTTTTTACTTTTCTCACATAAGTCTTTGGAACCCTCACTGATTAACAGCTGCTGCCTGTCTTGACTATTTTGTTGAAGCTTCCTCTTCTAAGTAGTTCTCTTCACACAGATCTTTTCACATGCTGGGAAGGAAGTCTCTAGAAAATCCCACAGATAGCCTTATCCCTCCACCCCCACTCTACTCCATGAAGACCACACACTTTCAGTTTCTAACTTCTTGTCAAGTGTAGAATAGAAATTCATTGCCTAATCTCACGTGTCTGTGCGTATATGCCTGTTGATATGTGATGGGACCAATATGGAAGCTGAGGTGGGATGGGAGGAAGGAGCATAATTTTTCTATTTTACTTTCCCCTGGACAAAGAATACAACTCTCATCCATTGAGAATTTTTATTTCAAACTTCCTATGTCTTTCATCAAAGTGAATTTTCTTTTGTTTTTATACCATTTATGCAAACAGAATAATCACAAGAAATAATAGATGAAATTAAGATCTCTTAGAAATTGGAGGTTCAGGAAAAAAAATGAATGTTACTGTTGTATGGCGTGTACATATATATTATTCTAAGATCCAAGTAAGTCATCGGTCAGGTAGCTATAAATAACACTTTTTTCAATGATCTACAAGTTCATAAGTCAAAATGTCAGTTCCTCCGAGAAAATCATCTAATTTGTTATATTTAATGTAGGCCAACTAAATTACATCCTAAGAAAATATAAGCCAAATTTTCTATAAAAATGATATAAATTATAATAAGGAATAAATGGTTCTAGAATTATTTGTTGTTCTAGATTATCTACATCTAGCTCTCTGTTCTATGTCATATACCATCTCATTAGCATCAAGAATTAAAAACAAAGCAGAATGAAGTTCAGAAAGACATATTTAATTCCTCGTCCATTTATGCTTTATCTCATTGGAAGCCATGACACAAAGCCATATTTGTACAGGACAATCAGGAAAAGAAGGTTTAAAGGTTATAGTTCTAATTTGTAGAATGGATGGTGATTTTATAGCTCCTGAAGACAGAGGGTACACAAAAGCTATTGGCTTGATAGACCTTGAGAATTCAAGGTGATACTGTATTTGGGAAGTGGGCCATTGCCATATAAACTTGACCACGTGCTGAACTATCTCACTTTCTCTATTTCAATCCATCTAGAAGAATGAACAAAGTGGGAACAAGGAAAGGGACAGAGCAACAAGTGCCTGAGATAACACAAGGGGAGTGATGATGCACAGTGCTATCTGCAGAAGTTTTTGACAAGGTTCTCAGGCCAGCCTCTTAAGGGGAAATAGCCAACCTGTGTTGAAGGAAGTCAAGCAACATAGCTCTCAAAGAGACACTTATTATGCCAAGTGTTTTCATCTTATTACATTACAGCACATAACACAAGGGACAGGGACAGGACAGAGCTAGATGCTGGTATTGTTTGCAGTTTCTTCTCCATTCTCACAAGCCACCCCTCCCAAAATAAATGTAAGGGTTTCTCACAATCTGGGTTACTCCCACATCTTCCACCACCTGTTCCTCCTACTTGTGCCCTGGCCCAGTCTGCAGCAGCCAGCTCTTGCTCTGTGAACTCAATCTGTGGTAAGAGGCATGTTCCCACATCCTGTTGCAGAGGGACCTGGTCCTCTCTCCAGACCCAGCACAGCCAGCTGGAATCCATCACAACTCAATTGCAATGAAACAGAGATTCTGTCAGACAGAGAGCTCTTAAGAACAGATTTATGACTGAGAATTAACACTTGTTAAGAGCTAAGGAAATAATTTTCCCCAACTACAATCAGAGTAATCATAATGAAATTCAAGTAAATCCAGTCCATCAGCCAGTATTTTTAGCACATAGTATGAAAAAAAATGTGCCAGGCATCATAGAAGTATTTGTGTGGATGGTGATGGAGGGGTGCTGTTTTTGAGGATGAAAAATAAAATCAGGTCTTTGATTTTGCATTTGACTGGGAAAATGTAGTATGCACTTTAAGCACATAAATTATGATTCATTTAGCACCCAAATATTTAGACAGTGTTATTGGGATATGGAAAACGTTTACTGCAATGGCATTAGCTGTAGTGGGACTTGCCATCTACCATCTTGTGAAGGGTATTGTCACAAGTATTGCGATTTCAGCCATGTTCTACTTACTTTGTCTTGACAGTTAAAACCAAGGAGAGCACTTTTATTATGTAATTTTAACAATAAATAGTCATAAGAAAGTTTGTTTACAGTTTAAGCAATTCCCATTTCCAAATTTGTTGTTTTAGAAGATTAAGTCTCTAAAGAGAAAAGACACCTGACCACTGTGTGTGTGTGTGTGTGTGTGTGTGTGTGTGTGTGTGTCTGTGTGTGTGTGTCTGTGTATGTGTGCATGTGTGTTGGGAAGAGGTGGAGAGTTTGGTCATGGGGAACATGTCTATTGTTTAATCTGGGCAATATAAACCAGTGACATTGAAAACCATCACTCTATGAAAGTTTGAACAGCTTGAGTTTCTTACAAATTTTCAGCAAACTGCTTCCTACCTCAAGGACACTAGGTTGATCTGACTTACAGAAGAATTTTCAATCTTATCAGTATTTTTGTTATACTTTCTGTTTCATCCCTGGATAGTGGTCCTAAACATGAGCAGTAGGAATCATCACCCCAGCAGAAACTGGGCTCTCCCTGGTAGCACACGGTCCTTGTCGGCCTCCTTCTCTTCCACTCGCTCTGGCTACAATCTCTGAAGCCTTGGGACAGATGAGGGTTGCCTTCTGGAAACATTTTCTCTTTACATACATGCTTGTCATTCATCATATACTCTCTGATGCCACTCCACTGGATGTCCTGTCTGGACTATGATGCAGTGATAGGAAATCACTTTCTTCCATGAGAGGAACGAATTCAGACCAAATAGTATGTCATGGGTAATGAGATATTATCTCAGCAACAACAACAAAAATGCCAGTGAAAATGATTAATGAGAAACAAGGAAGAAAGAAAGAAGGAAGGAAGGAAGGAAAAGAAAGGGAGGGAGGGAGGGAGGGATGAATCTGGGTAAATTATTACTACTTACTGCCTCTCTCATGAGTAAATATATTATGTACAGATGTCAATTCACTGTGCTGTATAGCTTGAACCTATAGAAACTTGGAATGTTTCCTTCAAAAAATTAATTTAAACGATTTTTAAAAAAGCATTTCATGCAACCAAGTAAAATCCCTTTCTTCTCTTTTTCCATGTCTCTATTGGGGAAGAATAATGGTGCCCCTGAGAATGATTCATTGTCCTCTTACTTTGATTACAAAACTGACACATACATATCTTGAGGAGGCACAATTAGGCTTCCAAGTTATTTTAAATTCATTAGTTATACACCATCCATGAGAGTTCATGCTCTTCTGTACCTTACCAGATGAAAGGTGAGAATTTCAAAGACATGGAACCTCAAAAACTATCTCCAGTTGTACCTTTTGTGTGTTATTTAGCTTCTATACAATCATCTATAACTTTTAGAGCATATTCTATTATAAAAACGTAAAAGCTGACTTTCTGGAAATGTATGTTCAATAACCAGGCAAAGTAGAATCAGGTCTCGGTGCAGCTCAGCTTCACATGATCTGGATTGACCCCTCTTTGTTGGGACAGACTGTGCTGTGCCTTGCAGTGTGTTTAGCACATCCCTCGCCTCTAATCACTAAATGCTGATAGCATTCCCTCCATGGATAATTTCAATCAAAAATGTCTCTAGACATTGTCAAAATTGCCCCAGTTAGAACCACCAGATTAACCAATATCCAAGTTATATTAAAAAGCATGACTAGTATAAAATTAAACCCCAAAGCAAATAAAAACATGTTACCAATAATAGTAATGGGGCACTTTTTAACTTTTTTTTAATAAAATATGTAGATGAAATAGCTATAAAAAGAAACATTTTTTTTATTTTTGATGTATACAACTTTTTTAAAAACACTTGGTTTGGGTTTTTTTTTTTAAAGAAAAAGTACATGCAGGTTTGAAGGCAAGCAGGAAGATAGAGAGGAAGAAGGAGGAAGAGGAGGAAGCACTTTTTATTTTGTTTTAGTTGCTCTTCTTAGTTGTTTTCCCAACCCCAGGTCATGCACCCGGGACCCTGGGATGGTGTAGACTGTGCTAGGTCAGAGTCAGCTGACTTATCTGCTGAGTTACCAGGGCATGCCTTGATGTAAACAATTTCTTGATGTCTGTCCTAAATGCCTTTAAGTATGTGCTTGATTCATTATCTTTACAGAGTTACTAAAAGCAAAGGAAGATATTTTCAACTCTGGAATTGTTCATGGGAAATCCAGAGAATACAGCAAAAACATTTCAGCTGTCAGTCATTTCCCAGGGGCCATGGCAGGCATATTTACCAGTGAAGGTCTGTAATTCAGAAGGAGAAGAAAATGTATAGTAGCTAGAGAAAATCATATCCATCAAGAATATCTCTACAATTACATCTGTGCAATTATAGAGCAATGTATGCAAGTAAATGAGCTAAACATTATACAAGCACATAACAGATGAAAATAATAATGAATTGCTTCAAATGACTTTGGAATAACATCTCAAGTAACTTGAGATAAAATGTTTGATTTAAAATAACCTAAAGTCTGAGGCCTTCCAGATTGTCAAATCTCTCTTCTTAAGAATATGTAGAAGCCCACTCTTTACATAACTGAAGGTCAAAATTTCCTGCAAACTAATGTAAGGCGTTAACAACAGGGAAAACTGGATGTAAAATATATGAAAACACTCTACTGTCTTTGTGATTGTCCTGTAAACCTAAAACCATTCTAAAAAAGTCTGCTTTTTTAAGTTCCAAATGATGTCAATGATACAGATCAACTGGCAAAGGAAAAGGGCAGGCTGAAAATTACAAATATTAAACAGCTAGAATTGCACCGGTCCCAGCCAATCAGAATGCGCACTCATCAAACACCCAGCTCTACTGGTCTCTATCAGCTGTATGTCAGTTCTGGAGAAAAGCAAGGTGCAAAGAAAGGGTTCCCATTTGCGAAAAAAGCAGGCACAGGAAGGATGTGTGTGCTTTTATTTTTGTAGATTTGCCTGTGCATAGTATAGAAATATACACGGAAACTGATAACAGTGTTGCCTCTTCTGAGGAAGTGGTCAGGTTCACCAGGTAATCTGGTGTTTATAGCAGGTTGATTTGTGAGTAAAAGAGCATTATTAATAATTATTCTAGAACAACAGGCATCAACAAGCATCGTTCTGGTAAATCGAGCTCTGGCATTACCCTGGAACTAGGATACTAGGGATAGGAGATTCATGGCTTGGTTCAGGCTTCCATTTTATTCTTTGATACAATAAATGATCTGTTGCTCTCACCTTCCTTTTTGTTTTAAAGTAAAAAGAGCCCAGAAAAGGGAATAGATATTCAATCTACCATGAAGTTAGAATGGAAAATGTCAAACTCTTTAAAAATCATGTTTGACTTACTGCCATTATCATTAAGGAAGAATTGTATTGTTAAAATGAAGGGAAGCTCTGGATGTCGAACATGTGTTCTCATAAACTTTCTAACATGATAATAACCGAACAACCTCTAGAGATAAGTGGTCTGAATGAGAGATTAAATAGGTGTGGCATTCAGGCTGTTGGTTTGCCAGACACTAGTAAGCTCATGAACTGTTACTATTCCTTCAAAGTGTCCTACCTAGGAACCTGTTGCTTTTTTTGCCTTGTCTTCCAAATTCAGTAAAAAGTTTCAGACTATGGTAAACCAACATCAAACATATTAGCTCTATTACATTATCCTGCAGTCTAATTGTCTCAGTCATATTGATTGGCCACTTGGAGAAAATGATGCTGTGTGATTAGCGAATTAGGAAACGAAGCAAAAAACAGCAATGTGTCAACAATCATTGGATGTATAGTACATGCAATTCTTGATCTTAACAATTGACATACATTAACCCATTTAATCCTTTATATGCAATTCTTGACCTAAACTCAGTCCATACATTTACTCATTTATTCCTAATAGAAAAAGAAAATCCGGTGAGAAATAGATATGCTTTTTTTTTCCTCAGGTATAGACGAAGAGAACTGCATTGCAGAGAGTTTAAGTAACTTGCTACATCACAGAGCTAGTAAATGACAAGGTTAAGTCTGGAACCATCAGTAATCCCAGAGGTGGTGCTTTTAATCAGGACACTCTGCCTAACCTCCTGGATCTGGGTTGGCAGCTCAGAGACGAAAGTTCCAATTCCAAATCAACCACTTCTATATTTTTTCCAAACTAAAACAAGGATGTGGATCTTGACAATGAGTAATGTGTTTCATGGGTTTCCCTGTATTGAGTCCAAGATGTAAAGTTGCTGAAATAAATTGGTTTCTGTTTCCTCACTGCTGACACGAGAGATGGATTAGTTGAGTTCTAAAGTTTTACTGGCTTTATAAAAATAGGAAACACTCCTATGTTGTAGGCACTTTTGAAAGTACCTTAAATATATTCGTGTTTAATTTTCCTAGCAGTCCTATGATACTGTCTTTTGTTCTCAGGAGTGAGATGAACAAACTAAGGCCCAGAGAATATAGGTTCTCTAGGTTCTCTGCATCCCAACGTAGGTTGGCCTAGGTTAAGTGGCTGGTACGATTCACCCCAGGCAGTCTGGCTCCCGAGTCAATGCTCCTACCCACTCTACTACGCAGTCTCTTCTCATTAATCTGGAATCAATTCTTGATCTAGAATAGAAATTTCAAAACCTAGACTAAGTCTAGAATAAAAGAAATCTTCTCCAGGGATAGACTTCCCTGCAGAGGAGGCACAAACTGCTGTCTGTGATACATCGTTGTGCTTCTTGTATTAAAGTCTGGGTGCTCTGCACGCTGATCTCCCTGGAGCACAGGGCAGTCCCTGTCTTCTCCTCCCTCCACCAGCACCCACACTCTCCCTGGTTCTGCTGTCTTCCTGCAGGGGGTTCTGGGGTCCTGGGTTCTTCTGGGGTTGCTGGAGGGATTTAAGGAAATCATGGGAAATGGGGGAAATGCTCAAGGAAAGGAAGGTTAAAAAACAGAGAGAGAGAGAGGTTTTCAGCAGCTCAGATACAGGATAGTAAATCACAGAAGGACAATTCAAGCTGGAGATGGTTGCTTTCATCTGCTTTTTCCCTCCGCCGAATATCATTACTCTCGTTTCACCAGTATTTGTGAGGTTTGGCACAGAGCTAAACTCCCATGGAGGCTAGCATTTCTTTTAAAATCACTACTCACAGTATTCAACTCACTTCCAATCTTTACTCCCCAAACATAAATTGGGACTCTGAGGGTGGTGGGCCCTGATGCAGGAGTTGTGGTGACACAAAGAGGACTGAGACAGTTTCTGGACTCTGGGGCCCTAGACAGATTTGCGTCTGCATCCTTGAGCTCATACTTCCTGGCACAGTAAACCCTTGAATATGATATTTAGCATTTCTAATAGTTTCCATGCATTGAGTTAGCGCTGTGGTCAAGAAAGGACTCAGTAAATTCCATCTGCAATGAACATGCTAATCTGGCAGGTATGTGTTATTATCCCATTTTATAGATTGTGCAATGGAGGCCCCACTAATAAACTAGGATTCAACCATATTCTGTGATCTGCTTTTGCAGTTTCAGCCTCATTTTTATTTTCTGTGAAGTGGAGTTACATAATACCATTCTCTGAAAGTATGAGTTGGGCCCAGGGGATAACCTGCATTGTTCAGAACCAAGCCCAGGTATTTGCACACTGCATGCTGGCTCTGATGATCAAGAGAGGAAGTCCGCAGGGGCATGCTGACATGCCTGACATGCTACATGAATTAAGAGGAGGGAACAAATATTGCCAACTGTTCAGGATCTGGTTTTGTGGGTTTTGAGCAGGGTCCTGAAACATGAAATGTGTTTGGGGTGTAGCAGCAATGTGTGAGAGTGGCAACTAAGAAAATATTTTCTAGGTAAACCTAAAGCAAGGCAACGGAAATGGCCATATTCACATGTATATCTTTAGTGATTTTCTTAAAGGCAGATTTTAAAATATTTCCAAAAGAACTAAAACATTTCCACTCCTTATTTTTGAGAGAAAGAACAATGAATTCTCCCAGATTCAATGGGATTATAGTCAGAGAAATGTGACTGCTGTTAGAAAATAATTCTATATTCCTAGTCAATGAGACAGGCTCTGTAGAAAGGCTTCTGAGAAGGAGTCATAAATGTTGTTAGAGAAAAGACTAGCAAAACAAGAAGTCTGGAGATACATATTTCCAGCCAGGCTCTCCTCCTTCCTACACATCTGAAATGGTCCCCTGTGACAGACCACTTCTGAGAGTGAGCATCCTCAGCCTGCTAGAAGTTTCCCATTGAATTACACTAAGTATTTATAAAGAAGTAGAAAAGCTCACTTCATTACTGCCTTATAAAGATGAGTGAGTTTCTCTGCCACTTCTCCCCTTAGCAGAGGGACCTTACACGTGAATGAGAACAAAAAGAAACACTTGCAAACCCCCAAGATGTTAAACCTAACCACACCATCAAAAGTTTGCAACCTTATTTACAAAGGAGAGCTTACTTTTATTTTTTGAGTGGTTTCTATTTAAAAGTCTCAACTGTAAAATACTGAAGAAGTCATTTGTTAGTCACTTCCATATTTTGTTCAGGTACAACAAAATCGATATCAAGTTAAAACAAAAGAGATATCAAGAGTCAATCCAACAAGATAACTAGAGAAAACAGTGAAAGGGATAAGTTGTTACATAAAAATCAGCCAATCAGTCTCAGTGCATTCGGCCTTCCCCTCCCCCTTCCAGAAGCTCTCACAACTTATTTTGCCATAGAGGAAGGTAAATGTTACAATATCTCACTAACCAATCAGCAGCGCTGCAGGCCTCAAACCAGGAAACCCTTTAAAGTGTAGTATTTTAAACTGTGCGAGTGAGACTTCTGGCTCTCAGTAGTTTTTTTGTTCCCTGTGCTTGTAGAATGGAAAAGCAGATGTGAAATCTCTCATGGCGAAGTTCAACACAGGCGGCAACCCAGCAGAGGATGTCTCAGTCAACAGCCGACCCTTCAAAGTCATTGGGCAAAACTCACCTTCAGGAGTACAGGCTAAAAAGAACTTATTCAACAACCAAGGAAATGCCAGCCCTCCCACAGGACCTAGCCACGTACCTAAGTTCGGATCCCCAAAGCCACCACTGGGGGTGAAACCTCCTCCTGAGGAAAAAGGTGACAAAGAGCCTAAGCCCCCGTTTCTAAAGCCAACTGGAGTTGGCCAAAGATTTGGACCCCCAGCAAACTTGGCCACCAGAGACCCTGAGGTAAAAGTGGGATTCCTGAAGCCTGCATGTCCCAAGCCCATCAACTTGCCCAAAGAAGATTCCAAACCTGTGTTTCCCCGGCCTCCTGGGAATAAGCCTTCACTTCAAGACCATGACTTAAAGCCACCAGGCCCGAAGCCTGGGTCTAATCTCCTCATCCAGGACAATGAACAGAAGCAAGTATTCCCAAAGCTGGCTGGGGTGAAAGGCAAGTTTATGTCAGCCTCACAAGATCACGACTCCAGGCCTCTCTTCCCCAAACCTGCCTTTGGCCAGAGGTCATCCCTGAGTATTGATGACTCCCCAGAAGACGAGAGCCCTTCTAAGACAGCGACTCCACAGAAAGCAGCCCCTGGCCCCCTAGGGCCCAAGTTCAAAACTGGCCCCTTGAAGCCAGCAAAAGAAGACCCAGAAAATAAAGACCACAGAGGTGAGACATCCAGTTCACCTTTTCCTGGAGTGGTTCTGAAACCTGCTGCAAGCAGGGGAAGTCCAGGACTCTCCAGAAATGCTGAAGAGAAAAGGGAAGATAGGAAAATAGATGCTGCTAAGAACATCTTCCTGAACAAAATAAATCAGGAAGAATCGGCCACAGGGGGGCCTCCTGCCAAGTTTCCTAAGACTCCATCTAAGCTGGTCACAGGAGGGCCCTGGGGCCAAACTCAAGAAAAGGAGAAGGGAGATAAGAATTCAACCACCCCTAAGCAGAAGCCATTGCCTCCTCTGTTCACCTTGGGCCCACCTCCACCCAAACCCAGCAGGCCACCACACGTTGACCTGACCAGATTCCGAAAAGATGCTTCGGGAAACAGTGAGTTCGTTTCCTTTTTCATATTTAGCACATTTTGTTCCACAACAGAGGGGTCTTAGTGTCCAGCGAAAAGTTTTTAGTAAGGAATGATTCCATCACTGGTACTCTGTGTTCCTGTTGACTTTTTCCTCTGGTATGAGAGGTCGGCGAAGACAGCAAATCTGAATTCTGAACAGGCATCCTGTGCCTGTGAGAAATGCCTTGTTGAGCTGATCTGGGGGCAGGCTGTGGTGGGGAGATAAATTCATCCATTTGATTAAGGAGTGGTTTTGCTTACCACAGATAATCATTTCATTACTGCCTTCTGGGTTTCATTTCTTTGGGGCTGAGGTGTGTTACTACCCTACTAGCAAAGGAGTTAGACAGAAAGAGAAGCAAGCCTCTGAGTCAGTGTTCTCAAGCCGGGGCAATTTCAATGTCCATGCTGCATCTGGCAATGTCTGAAGGCACTTAGGGTTGTCACAACTGAAGGGAGCTACAGACTTCTAGTGGGTAGAGGCCAGGGTGCTGCCAAAAACCCTATCGTTCACGGGGCAGACCTCACAATGAATGATGCCTTTCCAAACACAGAAGTCGAGAAACCCTCCTCCAACTGATTTCAAAGCCCACAGAATCGTCATATGTTTTCAAAACCCAATACTCAAATAAGAGATGAACCAGACTTTTTTAAAATGGCGCTTTCTATTTTATATTTGAGCTCTTTCTATTTCTCAGTATAAAGTTTTCTGAACCTTTCTGATTCCTAAAGTAATACATAGCTAGGACAATAAGCTGGAAGAATCTCCCTCTAAGCAAATAGTTTGGTTTTCTACCAGAGATATTACCGCAGGACTATGACGTATGTTGTAATTTGATACTCAGTAGTGATGAGATAAATTTGCTGTGCCTGAAATGATTAATGGTTTAGGCAAATAATGTGCAACTGTTATTTATCAATGAGACAAAAAAGATGCTTGCAAGTGACCACACTATTATTAGGCATACTTTTCTTCTGACAAAAATATGGTTGATCTAATTAAAGAAGATCTTGGCATGAAGGTTTGTTTTTTTTTTCGACACTAGAGAGGATCTTACAATAGGTTATCTTCCTAAGATCAATATTCTTGGTACAGATAAGCAGATAAGTGATCAAATCTCCTATTAAATGATTATGTAGAAAGCAAGTTTGGAATGAGTCCATGGTTATTAATCTTCTAGAAAGATTTAGCCTTGTTATACTTGGTATGTCTTCCTCATCTGTCACCTTCTTAACTCAGAACTGTTATTTTTGTGAGACCTTTGAAAAGATCCCTTATTTCCCTTTCTTACTCCTGTGTCTCAGATAAAAAATTATCATAATTTCCATTTTTTGTTTTGACTTCATGCCAAGGAAACTATTAGGATATTAATGGATATACTAGGGAGTCTTCTTTCACATCCAATATTTTTTTAAAGGAGAGGTGAAGGCAGAAATGTTGACAAGCAGGCAGAAAGAGAGAGGATGAAGGAAGAAAAAACTTGATTTAATTGTTATTTAGTTATTCATTTTGGTTGTCCCCAAGCCTCTGGACATGAACTCGGGTACTTGGGATCCACGTGGACTGTGCTCAGCCAGCAGCAACAGATCTAACTGCTACTGCACCAGGCGCACCTACGTCCTCCATTGTTTTCATTCTCTTACTGGGTTTGCATGGTGGTAACTAGTTTTCTGGGGTCATGATAAATAGTGAGTTTCCAGAAGTGCTAATGAAGTCCTCCTTCTAAGTCTTCAGGCCTGGCAAGGGTCAAAATTGAGTTGTCAGTACACATGGCTCTGAGGGTTTGCTGAACCTATGTGCCATTTTAAATGAGACAGTAAGTTTTTTTTATATTTCTCTGCTGTCCCATAATTTTAACATAAATGCCAATTATGTCCCGTTTTTAATAAACCACAGCTGTCTTTAATGCAGGGCAAAAGGAGCAGCTGAGTTGCCCTGAGCTCTGTCTGTTGAGGGGGCCCAAAGCAACTGCCCCTTTTGCTCCACATTAAATGTGGTCCTTCCCACCACTGACTGCGGAAGGCTGCAGCCCCTATTCCAGTTCCCATCCCCTATGAGGAAACAGGAGCCCAACAGAAAGAGAATTAAGCCCCTCTCACCCTGATCCGTGCCTGTTTCCTCGAAGGGAGAACACCACAGTGTGGTCAAGCCACGGGTAAGCACTATGAGGTTATCTAAGCACTGTGGGGCTTATTGGGTATTTCTGGCACTGGGATGGTTAAACAGGCAAGTGTTTTAGGCAGGACATTGAGAGTGGGACTTATAGAGGCACCAAATTTGGTTTCACCTAAAGTGTCAAGATTCTTTGCACTGGCCCTGCCATTTATATGAAGTCCCACCAGACTTCATTACTATACAATCATCCGTCTATATTGCACAGTACTTACTTGTTGCTGGTCTGTCTGCTCTGCTCCTGCTCCAATTGCTCCTCCTCCTCCTCTCTCCTTAGTGGCCAGCACATAACCCCATCCTGTTTTTGCCATCCCCATGTCCCATTTTTGTCTCAAGGACTTACTATTACCCTATCCAATGAAGACAGATAAAATGGCTTAGTAAGCACAGTTGAGCCTTCCCCGCTTTCTCCTTCCCATTGGAACTCCTGAGAAGCTTCATGGGTCGAGAGTGCCACGATGCAGTTTAGATTTCTAAATCCCCACATCCTCCACCTCCAGCCTCTGAGCCCTCACATATGTCATGGTCCAGAATGGAGCCTGTTCTTTCTTCAGCTACTTCTTCCACAAATCTAAACTCAATTTTCTTGGTTTATACTGACCAGATTGGTGTTAAGATAAGACAATCTGATTCGTAACTTTAAATTCTGATGAAAATGTTTTAGAGCATTTACATTTTTTTATTCCTAAGGAAAAGTGTAAGTAGGAATGAAGGCGAGTAGGCGGCAGGCAGGAATTGAGAGGAGGAAGAGGCACTGTATTTTTATTTAGTTGTTCATCTTCCCAGTTGGGACATAAATCTGGATCCTTGGAATGTATGCGGCCTGTGCTTCAGCTGGAGGCAGTTGGCCAAATCACTACTCCACCAGGGCATACCTCATTCAGTTTTTAAAGCATGTAAAATTTTTAACTTATTTTTAAATAGCAATTACAATCTGGTTCAAAAAATAGTGAATATGAAAAGGTGAAAAGTCATCTTTAGTGGTTGTCTACCATTTTTCTCTTCTCCTTAGAAACCATTCTTGTTAATTTCTTGGTCTATACAAAGTTTCTTTATCTTTACACAAGTAAATATATAGAGGTATTAATTCTGCTGCTTTTTACTCAAGGAGTAGAATATTGTATGAAGTGTTCTGTGTCTTGCTTTTTAAAATAATAATAATAATATATCTTGTATATCTTTCTACATTTTACTAAGAGATAACAGATTATTCTTTAGAGCTGCAAAGTATTCTAAAAGATGGAGGACTCACCTAATTAATTCAACAATTTGTATTGTTTCCAAACTTTTGCTATTAGAAAAACTGTCATAGAAAATAACTTGTGTGTCATAAAAAAGCATTTCTTTTCTGAACACAATTTCTTAATCATGCAATCTGCTTACTCCTGATTCCGCCACTGCTGTTTTTCCTAAGCCATGCTGGAAATACTAAGTTATTTAGCATTCCATTTAGTAAGGTTAAAAACATACCAGAATCAGAAGCTATATGTGTTCAAATTAACTAAAACTTAATATGATAACACTGTAGATTTTAAAAACTCCGAAACTATGTTCTTAGGGTTCTACCTGATTCCTCTCTTTCCAGGTTCACATTTAGCTCCTTAAGCCCCTTCCCAGATCTGCTTTCTACCTTTTATTATCTTCATCACATATATTAGTAATTAAAAATATTAATCATTTGAGGATTTGTATATATCTAATACACATTATCCCGCTTATTCCCCCCACGAGCCCAATGAAATAGAATTCTAAGAGGAAGTTCAAGATAAGGTAGCCTCCCTAAGGCAGTAACATAACTGAGCAGGGCAGGACTGATCCTCAAGTCTCTCTGATTCCAGAGCTCAGGTCCCCTCCCCACCCTCCCTGTCACTCTTCCTGCCTCCAAACACAGGCTAGCATTAGATAATAAATCTAGCAGAAACGAAACCCCAGAAATCTTCATTCCTTTTCTTTGTCCTTTGGTTGAGACACGTCTAGTAGCAGCGGTAGCAGCATCATTACCACTATAAGCTCCATGAAGACAGAGACAAGTCTGCTTATCATCATTTATTTGGAGCCCAGAAATAATATAGTTGATGTCAATTGCCCAGGTTTGTCTTCTCACCAAAGTCCATTAAATCAGAAATTAGTACTAATATCTTCTGTAGTCTAGCAATTGCTTTAACAAATTAGATACTCTGAGACTGTCACTCAACTGAACGGAGCTTTGATACAAATGGGATGCTACACACAAGGTCTCTGCTGTAGATCCGCTTACTTAATTGTAAACCATAAGCTTGAATATGGTTTAAGAAAAGAATACGTTTCTTTTCTGAGCAGAAAACTAGTAAATGCTTTTTTTCCCAGAATTATTTAGAGTAACAAAATTCTAAACTTGAAAGAAAAAAATCCAAAACGTTCTGTAAACAAACCTTTTCCCTGGTTCCTTTTGGTTCCTGGGTCAGTGGTGACAGGGTTTCCTACCAGATTTCACCAGCAAGTTCAGGTTATTAAGAACCCCTGTCTTGACAGTTTGCCTGTAGGAGTGAGTAAAAACCTGCTGAGACATGTTCGAGTCAACCCTTCTAGTCTTGTTCGTACTAGAGAGAAACTGACTCACTTTTCCAGGTTAAATTTAAGAAGGAGCAGGTATGGCTTATCCTGGTGGCTTAAGGGGCGTTAAGCCTGTGCTCTGGAGGTGTCATCCACATAAAGCCCAGGGTCAGGGGTTTAAGACCCTGGGCCAGTATAAACAACCAAGATGAGCAATCAAATAAATAAATGCTTCCTCCTCCTCTCTCTTCCTGCCTGCCTGTCTACTTACCTTCATTCCTGCCTGCACCTTTCTTAAAGAAAAAAGAAAAAAGAAAAAGAATTGTTAAGTACCCTGGCACCTGCCGGGGTGAATGCAAGGCTCCAGAGGGCATTAACAAAGGGCACACTGTGCTCTAACTCTCTTTACCTGCTATGTGCCATTTTCGATAATCCAACCTGCAGAAATTTGGAAACAAAAGGTACCTGAGCTACTTTCACCAGCCAGTACCTTGTGTCTAGGAGATGATAAGGCTCTCTCATAGACTCTGATGCTACCACCTTCCTCTTTCCCATCACTCCTTTTTAAAATGTACTCTCTGAAAATCCCCTTCTGTTAATTGGCCTCTTTGCCTGGGTTTATTTATTTATCCTCTCTTAGAAGAGCCTCTCTTCCTTTAACCACACAAGTCCCTACTCAAATCTTCTTGTTCTTTCTTCAAGTTCTAAACTTCTATTTTCAGCTTTTCTACGATAGTACCTCAGTCTAAACTCTGATCTCTGGGGTGTCATATCCCAACAGCACCCTTTGGGCATTTTAAATTTTTTGCTCAGTTAGAACACGTTTTCTGATAATATTTGTGGCAATGAGTTTCACTTTCTAGGTTTGAATATACATTATCCTGAGAAAATGAATATTAAGACAGCTTGGAAATATTTTTAAATCTCAGTGCAAATCTTCAAAAACTTTTGGGATTGAAAGGAGCTGACACAATCTATTTCCCAATCACTTTTTGATGCTGAATTATCTTTGTGATAATGTTTCCCAAAGGCTCTCTGGCTTATGCTTCAACTTCTTCATGATGGCTGTCCTGTCTACCAAGCCGTCCCCTTCCATTTCGGGTCACTCTGCCCATTTAAAAATAAAGTCCCTTTTTATTTCTATCTTTGGGCTTCTTTGGGCATCTTGTTGATTTTAATGAAATCAATATGGTCTTAACTTTTACATTCTGGAATTTTGTTTTTCTGTGGAGACATCTGGTGCCAACCTGAATTTCCTCACCTTGTAAATGGTTTGCTCTTCTGTCTGGATTCCCAAAGAAATCTGTGTCCTTTAGGCTTAAAAACTTAGCCAAGATAGATCTATGATGCTCATTCTATCATCAGTGTTTTCTCAGAGAGGACGCTTCTCTTTGCTCTCCAAGACTCTCTTGCGTAGGGATCACACCATTTCTTTTGACCTGGTTGATGGATGTCACACACATCCATTTACTCTCATCCAATGCAGTGGTTTGTCTTCCCATCACAGCTTGGATTTGAGCTCTGATTATTGCTTTTAATCCACTCTTCTGTGGAACAAAGGACAGGGGTACCATGTTGGGAACAGTCCTTACCAGACCCGGATGCTGGTCCATTTTCTGAACTCTTATTCAATGTGTTAACTAGAGTAAAGCAACCCTGCAGTTCACGCCTCTTTTGTCCCTGGTAGATTCTCATGTGGTACTTAGACTCTTCATGCTGTAGCTTTTTCCCTGACCCTCCATAGGCTGCTTACTCACCCTTGCATCCATTTCTCCAACCTAGAGTAGTAGAGGTAAGTCGCAGGTTTTTCTAGAAACACTCTCTTCCCCCAGCATTGCTTCTGCGTTCAGAGAATAGGTGGGAAGTTTCATTTGTCTCTTGTGGCCCAGAACCCTTTGTTTCTTCCCTTAGACACCATTTAAAAACATTGTATTGAAGGAATGCTGCATCCAAACATTATATAGATTTAAGATGTGCATTATCGGAAGTCAGCATGTGTATTGAATACATTCTATGACCAACAGTCCAATTCTATCATTCACCATATAGTTGACCCCTTTTACCTGATTTTCAATAACATGTTTTTAAAATGTGCCCATGTCTATGTTCTCCTTGTCTGTGTAGTGGCCACTAGTAAGTTTGGGATAATATTTATCTTGCCTTATTTTATCATTCTTATTTTATTTGGGAATCAGAGGACGGATATCCTGGAAGTCCTTTTCCTCATTATTTAATATCAACTAAATATTTCAGTTATAACCCAGGGGTCAGCAATATGTGCAAAGGGACCATCAGTTCAGAAGACAAGCAATAAGATAGAAAAAAGTGAAATTCATGAGTTGAGTGACCGCTGTGAGACTTGTTTGACGTCCTCGGGACTTTGCTCACTGGGTAAGAACACTTGGATGATCACTCTCCCCAAGTCTCCTATACTGAAGAGACTCCAGGACAGAGTCAAGGTGTGATGAGGGGGAGATGTAGACCCTGATGATGTTCCCCCTGGACTGTAGAGAGTCTGACCTCCACTAAATCACTGAAAGCAGTCATTCTTAAAGCCTTTATCAGCCAACCCCTTCATGCTTAGCCTAGGAGAGGAAGAGAATAGTGGGTAGTAAAATGAGTCAGGAAAAGGAGAGGACCACTAGGGATGAGCTGTGGGAGAAGTTCCTTCTTTTCAAGGCCTGTCATGTTGCCATTGAAGAGTTTTTCCCACACCTGTAGACTCCAGTTTCTTGCTGAGTGCTCAATTTGACCTTCAATTTTTTCTCAATGGCTCCAGCACCACCTACTCTTTTAATATTAATTTTATTATATCAATAGTCCACAGTTATCAATTAATTTACAGGGAAATATTTCCTTACAGTGATATACACCATGCTTATAGAAGAGTTCTTTAGTTATGGAAGAGAAATTTCTGTGAAATCCCATTGGTAGCAAGCCTACCCTCAAAGTATGAAGTTCATTATGATATGATTTATTGTACTCCAAATTTGATTGAAATTATTTAATTTCTAAATCATAGCCATATAAACCATGGTTAAAAGTATTACAATGAAATTGCTATTTGCTTGAGATTGAAAAGAAAGTTAAATCTAATAATCAGTGAATATATGAGTCTAATAATCAGCTGCATAAAGATTCTTCCTGATTTACTTTCGGCTGTGCTTATACACGTAAAAACACTTTTCTTGAACTAGGTAGGAAGCCTGGACAAGCATACATGTTTTAATTCAGTCTGCCCATTGGGCAGAAGAAGCCTTGCCAGAGTATAAATCTGCTAAAATATTTCCCAATCCATATCAAATAAAATGGTTTTTTAGAAGATTTAATTTCTAGAATATGCATATATCACTAAATTATCCTCTTTTGCCTTGATGAAAATTATTTCTGTATATGATGGCTTTCTATGCTAAAGCACCTCTTTCTGCAAAATGAAATCAACTTTTACAACACAAGAATAATTCCACTTATTGAAAATTTTGCTTCAGTATCAGAAATCCAGCTACCTGTTTTTACAAAAATAACCGGAAATTTAGCATCCATTTAAAGAAAGCACACTTCCAGCAAAGACATGACTCTACAGTCCAAGGAAACATCTAGAACGTTGGATTATTTGTTTTGGCAACAGACGAGAAACGAGGCAGAGAGAGAGCCAAAAGTGAGAGACATTTAACTTCTCTATTAACCACAAATAAATAGGCAAGAAACATCTCTTTTTAGTTTAAATTGCCACTAAATAGAAAAAGATTATACTTCGTTCTGTCTGGCATAGCAAGGGTAGAAAAAAAAAAAAAAACATCTTGAATGCTCAATATCAGTAGATAATATCAGGAAAAAGTAACTGAAGACAAGACATCTGGTTGTAGAAAAAGGAATTGAACAAAAAGGCCAAATGAGGTTTCTCTTTCCCCCGAGTAAGAACTTGTGTTGTGGAATTGGCTGTTTGTATTGATTATAAGGTCTGCCTGTCTCTGCAGCTGCACCGCTGCGGATCACAACGGCTTTTTCAGCCAGCAGTTTGCTCCTGGCAGCAAGTGTGTGTTATTCCAGGGTCACCGTGGGCCTGTGGGGTAAAGAGGGACCCAGGCAAGTTCTTGCCACATAATGTCTCTCCCTTTTCTTGATTTTCTTATCAGTCTCTCAGCAGTAAGATCCTCATCTGATTTTTCTAAAACAACCTGTGCGGTGATATGATTAGCACAACCAGGCAACAAAAATTCTATCCAAAAATATGTCAAGGCAGATTAAATGTGGAAGATCTCCAAAGTGTGTTTGAGTATCTCTTCCCTCATTCGGCAATAAGAGTTGTTCAGGTATTAAGTAGAGAAAGAATCTTAGATTCATGTTCCCAAAGAATACCCTTTCGTGCTTTGTTTTAAAATTTGACAGCATTTCCTATTTCTCTTCCAAATTGTCACAGAAAAGATGGAGTACCTCCACACACTCTCAGTTCGAGGTTCTAGGTTAGATGCCTGCTTCTCCAGGATCCTTGCTTCACCCTGCCCTGTAGCCTTTAGCTGCTGATTTATCTGAGCTGAGTAAGAAAGCTCCACACACACACACACACAAATATAAATCTGTGACTTGGCCTCCACCATTTTTTCAAAAACAATTTTTGTAAAAGGAGGACATAAGGCAAGTCTATAAAATACATTTCAGTCATTTATTTGACTCAGTGAGAGAGAATTTTCTAGACCAAATATGAGTGGTTTAAAAAGCAGGAAACCTCACTCTTCTGTGGGAAGAGACTGTCTTTGATTTCTCTGAAACCTTTGAGTTCTTAGTCCTCAAAGGCAGATGTTTATTGTGCTCTGGCTGAGGGGCATGCAACCAGCTCAGGTTTCCAGATTTCTGCTAGATTTACCAGGTGGGAGCTCCTGCTCTGTCCACTAGCAGTGAGCAATTGTCTAGTGTACCTGGGGTTTGGGTGGACATACTGCAGGGTGAGGTAGTATCTTAGTAGGTGAGGCTGCTGTCACAAAACTGTCATAGGTCAGATGGCTTATAAACAGCAGAAATTTGTTTTCTCACAGTTCTGGAGGGTAGGAATTCTAAGCTCCAGATCACAGTAGATTTGATGTCTGGTGAGCTCCTACTTCTTGGTCCACAGATGACTTTTTTACTGTGGCCTCATGTGGTGAAAGGTCGAGGAAGTTCTCTTGGGTCTCTTTGATAAAGACTACTAATTTTATTCATAAAGGTTTTACCCTGATGACTTAATCACCTTTAAATACACCCACCTCCTTATACCACCATATTGGAGACCAGGGTCCATCATATGAATCTGAGTCTATAATATATAGATTCTGCTACTCAACCTTCCAGTGATATTTCGCCACTTCCCCAACGTCTCCTTCCTATTTTCCTGCTTTCTTCTTCTTTACAGCCTGTTCTTTTCCATTCCTCCATACCATTAACCACACATCTCCGCTCTTTAGGATCAATAAAAGCTGTCAGTAAAAGTCACAGAAAGTTCTGGGTTTTTTTTTTTTTTTTTTTTTGAGGACAAAGAGGCTACTGAGTTTTGAACTGCTAAAGCAACATGGAGAATTATACATGTCAACATGACTTTGATGTCAAAGAGCTAAGGGAGGAAATAGGAAAGCTATTAGTGTGCTCCTTAAAATATGAATAAAGTTAATTTCAAACAACAGCCCATGTTTTATGGAAAAATCGAATGTTCCCTGTAAGGCATCAATGAATAATCAAGTAGCTTGAATTCTCAAGGTTACTTTCAACTTTTAGCTCCTGCTTCTCCAAATTTGAGTGGATTTAAGGATTGCCTCCCTGGCTCTAAGCTGCAGTCACTCGTTTTCTTAGTTTTCACTACAGGTCACTCATTGAAGGAATTTGTGTGATGATAGACTTCACTGAAAGTGTGCAGTGGCATCAGAATTTAGATTGGTTTGAGGCTAGAAACTTAAAGTTGAATATTGCCAATCACTGTTCTTGAAAAACAACTGGTTATTTTGCAATTCATTTTCCAGTCCCCAACTTTATTATCTCTCTTTTCCTCATTTCTTTGATTCTTCCTCCTTATTCCAAGGCCTTTTCACCACCTCTTTTGAATGTGGGAAGAGGAAAAGGTAACCAGAAGAAGGTTCTATTTAAATAAAAGTGCTTTATAATTAAAAGTTGTTTTATTTTATATTACAATTGATAACTAGTACAATCCTAGAAACAAACTACTGATGAATCAAATATATTCAGGAGAGCTGATGGACCTCAATTAAAGCACAGGGACTGAATTGCTCTAGCCTGGTGTGATAGTCAGGTTCTTTTGTACTCTTGTCTATTTTCAATACCTAACAGCCAGAGAGCCTTCAAAACTAAGAGTGTGGAAAGAGACTTTCTTCTGTCAGACATGGGATTTGAAAGGTGTCATATTTTTTCTGAATTAAACTCTTGCAAGGACACCAGGCAAACCAAAGTTTCTAACATGTCTTCCTGGTCACTCTGGCATTAGAGTCTCCAAGGAGAAAGAAAACCAAAATGAATTAGACACTCTGATCAACAATGTATAATGTCAGGAGTAGAGATCATTAGTTTGGGGCTTTAGTCTTTTAGTTGTTCTCAAACTTTTGCATAAATTTGTTCCCTAAGTTTCAAGGTCAGGTAGCCTAGAGTGAAACCAGGAATTGGAATAGTTACCAGAATCACCAGTTCATCTTAGACCACATGAGGAAATACTGCAATCTTTGAAAACTATTACACTGGGGAAGGAACAGAGAAGGAGATGGTGGGGAAATGTAAGGGTTTCTAAATCATCGATACATATTTTTTTAAACAAAAGAAATGCTGTGGCACTGAGACAGAATACTAGAAGTCATGAGTATATCAAACCACAGAAATGAGTGCGATTTCTGATGATTGATTTTTCAAGTTTGCTTGCTCGGTAAAGTGCAAAGTTCCTACTATTCAAATATCTAATAGCTGGCATTGGCTCTTGAAAGTCTTTTGCTGTGTCAGGTTTAGCCTTTTAATTGCTGAATCATAAAAAGTCCAGTGGTCACTGAGGAGTGTCTGAAGCCTTTAGAGTGCTTTAGCTAATTCTCAAGTATGACAGTCGGTTGAGTTGCACACACCAGCAAAGTAGAAGACACCAGTTGACCTTGAACCTCAGTCTGAAAGAATGTAGTTTTCTCTCCATAGAACATCTGTCATCAAGGAAGTCTTTCTTCCTTTTTTCTGTTCTCTATTGCCTTTCTCCCTTTAGCCGGGCAGTGGCCTCCAGGTAAATTCAGCACAGTGTTTTTCACACAGTACATGTAATTACTGTCCATTAAATTAAAAAAACACATTTAATACTACTGGCGGTACATAAAGCAAAGGAAAAATAAGTAGTCACTAAAATAGACAGGCATTGAAAACTGGAATATTGTGTATTGCTAGAGGTCATGACGACAGTGGAGTTTACAGTTCTGCCACACGTCTTCCCATGTGGCCATACTTGTTCCCTTGGGAGGGTTCCATGCTTGATGACATCCCTTTCCCTTCCCCTCTACCCGAACTGACTAGGAAGGCTAAAGGATGAATGGAGTTAAAACACTGGGTGTTTCTATGCTCTGAATCTCATCAATACCTAAGAGCAAGTAGACTTGTATAGTCATCCCACTGTCTAATAACTCATCAATCAGAAACAATCTTTATCTTTCTTCAGCAATGTCTAGCATCTAATCTTCAAAATAGTCTTCTGTTCGTATTGTACTTAATTTAAGCCAGTGCCAAAGAAAGACTGGTGGTTGTCCTAAAAGAAAGGGTGCCTTGCCTAGCAATACCTTATTATCTTCAAACTTGAAGAAAATCACTCTCAGTGTTTTGTTACTGCTGACAGATTCCTGCATTTGTGAGCCTCATGATAAAAGGAGAGGGTGGGTGTGGTATTGATAAAAACACTTATTTTTTCAAGGTTCTCATTGTATTTTGTAAACTGGAAATGGTTTTTCAGATCTCACTGTGAACTTGATAAGAGACTTTGCAGGAAGCACTATGAACACAGTAATCTGTGAGAAGTGAGATGTATTATCATGGCAGGATATTTTTTTTGTTTATTAAAATTGCAAGAGTTTACACAATTGATTTTCATTATAGAATTTTCAGAGCAGATGTTTTGCTGCTTGTGTAAACTCTACTGCTTACTGTAGGATCCCCAAAGGAAGTTTCTTAGCCTCTCATGATCTCAATTTTCTCATCTGTTAATGGTGATAATCAGTGAGTTCTGTTGGAGGATAACTGGAGATATGTCTAAAAGGCACTTGCATGGTTTCCTGGTACATCATAAAGACTCAAATGATTGGCAACAATGTAATTACACGTATTAAAGAGAGAAAAGAGATAATGTTCAAATAAAGATCCCATTGAATAATATATGGTAGCCATCAGCAGCTGCTTTGAACTAATGGATATTAGTTCAAATAAGAGTGTCATCTAATTGTGGCAGATGTGAAATCACATTTTTTTGTGTGCAAACATATCAAAGATGTTTATTATCACAGTGGGAACCTGACCCTCCTTTAGATGCGCTATCGCGGTGCGTGTGTATGATTAGTGCCTTGGGTGTGAATTCTGCTAGCTGCTGACGCTAGAGTCCGTTCTGCGCTCTTGTTGGTTCATATGTTGGTAGTGGAGATTCACTTCAACTGCTCCTTCTGTTGTATGTCCAAATTGTGGGGTAAGTCAAGTTTCAGTGAAGCCAGGGAGTGGCCAAGTGTGTGGTGTGATGGGTCCGTCTGAGGACTCGACTTCTCCACAAATGTTTTCTCCCTCCTGAGCTCTACTCAGTCACCTACCGAAGGGCTCAGCCACCACTCTCATGATTTCCGTTGTGTGGGAGTCCAACCACCTGAGTATACCTCCACCTAATTCATTCCCCCAGAGTTCCCCATGGGCCCCTTTCTGCCCCGCATTCTCCATCTCTGAGTGAAGAGCACCTTAAGGTGCCCACTATTTATAGACTTCTCGTGTTGTCGTTGGTCTTTTGTTTCCTCTTGAGCTGGTCTCCTTTATTTAAATCTGTCTTTTGGGAATTCCTCAGGACTTCTGTGAGTTTGCTGTCTTCCCTCCTCATGTATTTATGGTTCGTTTGGTTTTTTTAAATCAATTGCCTTTTCCATCATTTCTAGGGATTTGGGTGCTTGCTACAAGATATGGGCCTTCTACCATCCTGACTGGGAGCTTTTAATCGAAGAGCTAAAAGGGAAAACACTGGTACACCTTTACAGTTGTAAAGCATCAAGAACAGAAAAATATTTATGAGTTATCTTAAAAGAATCATCTAAAGTTTGGGTTTATACAATGCAAAAAGAGTAAAAAGTTCAGCCCCTCATGTTTTGATGGTGCATATCATCTAGTGATAATTAATTAGACAAACATTCTAAAGAAGCTATTTATATGAGTTTTCCACTTCTTAAACTGTATTGAAAGAAAACTTTTTACATGTAATGAGTACTCTTCTCTCTCTACAAGGACTTACAGAAGTAAAGAATTTTGAGAAATGTGGTTGAGTTCCTTAGGGAGACGCATAATTCATTATTTGAAATTTATAATTTATCCAGTCTCCAGAAAAGGATTTTGACTTAGATTTCAGAGTTACTGTACAAATGTTTAGAGCATATAGGTTAGAATCAAAGTTGACTAAAGTTGGATCAAAATTGTTTTTGCTTATATTGCTTTCCATTTGGTGAAAATTCAAATAAAGTTGGAAGATACTCATGTAATAGATAATAATTAATTTTAACAAACAGAATACATGTAATTTTATAAACTTTTATAACTAGGTCAGAATAGCTTGTCTATCATCTCTCACTTTGGAGAGAGAACTGGTTAAAAATCTATATCCAGCCAAGGAACTCTCTATAACACTATTAAAATAAATTTGGGGGCAAATGTTAAATCACCAAGATTTTTTTTTTTGGTCACACCAGAAAACCGATGAAAGTTACTTCATCAACTTAATTCAACAAAAAATATTTAAGTAAGGTCTAGTTTTCAGTAATAGCATATTGATAACATATTCTACAGAGGAGAAATTAGTCTTCCCTTTAAATGGATTAATCATCCAATCTGAAAATTGTTTGGAAATTTTTCGAAAGGCAAGAAATCAAACTTTTCTAGCCAGCGAGTGAACAGGAAAAGAGAGAGCTCTGAATTAATGATCTAATAGTTTTTATAATCAAACTCACCAAAATAACCCATTTAACTGTTGTTTAAATGTTTTCACATTTAGTGTCATAAAATGATTTAACAGTCAAAAACAGTGATTTTATTAAAATAAGTATATATTGTAGAAGAAAAGTCGCATTTTCTTTTGCTTAAAGTGATTAGTTTATTACTTTAGCTTTTTTGTTAATCTATTCCCAGTACAGATTTGCAAAATATTTCAGACTTCATTGATCAAGTGACTGAATTATATAATTCAGCTCAAAACTGGGTCAGTTCTTTGTTTTAGATAATTATGTGAATAATATAATCACATTTCCTGATATGGTTACACAAGTAGACTAGAAAATTGACTTTTGATACATTCTATAGTCTTTCTAGAAACTGAAAGTTGGCTTTTCTTCTAAATTGTTAAATAAGAGACAAGCAAGTTTGTTTTGTTTTGTTTTGTTTTTGAGAGAGGAAGAGGAAGCATTTTAAGGAAGGAAGGAAAAGAAGCAGCCTTATTTGTTTTGTGGTTTTTCACCCTTGTCCTAGGTCACAAACCCAGATCCTTGGTCTTTACATGGTCTGCACGCCAGTGTCTCCGCCACCTGGGCCAAAAGGGCACACCCTAAATTGTCATTGCCTCAAAATGTCTCACCTGACATCTATTAAATTTTTTTTACTTTTTGCCATGTTTCTCCCAGTGTGGACCATAGACAGTCTACAGCAGAGTAGGCTTACTCACTTTCAAAAACAAGATTGCTGCGCCCACCCACCCCCGATTCCACGACCACCCCAGCACCCTTCCTGAATCCGAACTTCTGGTGTTGGGACCCACGAATTTCTGATTTTAATAACTTGCCCAGGAGAGTTTTATGCAAATTGACAAAAAATTAATTCAAATAAGCCCTTCTTTAAATAGAAAAACCTTTTTTATATTTTGTAACAACAAGAATTGTTTGTTTGGAGCAGAGTTAGTAACTTGTTTCCTTAGGGGAGCCTTGGGTGAGTAGGATAGAAGGGTGGAGATGCCCAGGAGAAAGTTACCCAGGAAACTGGGCCATTGCTCAAGCATTGCAGACCACCTTGCTGTGGACACGGGGCTGGCTGGACCTGCTTCTAGAGCTGGCGTTGGAGTGTGCTTGTCTAGAGCATAGAAGACTTCTAGAGAACACGCACTCTCCCAGTGTTCCAGGAACTTCAGATTGTCCTAGTACTCTTAGTATAGGCCCAAACCAGTCAACTTTCATACATTACACTCATTTTCAGTTGTGACAGAGAGACCTTGGATACAACTTTTCCTTTCTGGACCAGAGTTTAAGAGAACCTAAAAAAAAAAAAAAGAAAAAAAAATAGAAAGAAGATATCAACAGGAGGTATAGGAACAATTGAAACAAACTTAATCAATGAGTTTTTCTTAGTGTTAGACCTGCCTGCAGATTGTCTCCTTTTTCCTGAGAAAGCAGTTTTGCCTTGAACAACTTTCGAGGACAATGAAATGTTCTTAAAACACCTGGAAAATTTTATTATCACAATGACAAACAGAAAAGGAAACAATAGCACAGAGATGTGTAGGAGAGAGGTACCAACTGGTATGGGGAAAGTACTGGCTAAAAGAGAGGCTTCTCTACCTCCGCCTGTCACTCTGCTTTACCCAATCTTTGACACCACCCACCTGCAAAGAACTTAAGTTATGACTCCTTATTTCCACCTAGATTTGGGCCTGTGATGCACATGAGAGCAAGGGATGATTGTACTGACATAACTCGGTTTTCCCATGCTACCTGCATTGGTCATGCTTACTAGCCCACTTAAAATGACATGAGTCTCTTTGAAAACCTTCTGTTTAATTAAAGCTTTATATAGACCTCAAGACAATAAGAGCTTCGTGGCACCAACACAAAGCCTCTGGGAGCATCCTCAAATTGTGGTAAAGCCAAATGGCCCTGGTGTGTGCTATTTCAGCACAAGCACAGACACACTGATGGCATTTTACATGTTGTCTACTCTCCATTTCTGCCAACTTTGTTAGATGAGCAATAAGCTGGTGAATCAGATTTTACTAAAGAGAAAGGAACAAAAGCAGTACCAGGTGCAACTAAGGAGACAGAGACCAAACCTTATAGACCTGTTAACGAATTGAGGTTTTTGCCTAAATATGAGAATGACTTGGTTAGATTTGATGTTTGATGATGATTATTCTAGAAGCAGTTTGAACAAGTAGGAGACCAGTGAAGTAATGCAGGCAGACGTTGGTAGCAGTAGAGACGGGGAAAGCGGTGGATCTGAAAGATACTTAGATTGGAAAATGGTGGAGTCTCTATGTGGAAGACTGGTATCTGTTCCAAACACGTTCAATGAAAGGAATCTTTGAAGAGTTTAAGAGGCGTACTTACAAGTTTCTGGAGTTCAGGAGAGCTTCAGCTCTCTCTACTGTCGACACTCCAGCCTGCTTCTTGGGACCCAGAGCTCTTGTGAGTGTTTACATTTCTACAATCTAATATGCTCTGTACTGTCTGATAGAGTAGCCACTAGTTACAGGCAGTATTTAAATTTGAATTTGTTAAATAAATAGTTAATAAAGTAAAATTTAAAATCCATTCTACTAGCTAAATTTTAGTCAATGTGGCTATTGTATAACACAGTATAAATAGTAAACATTTCCATCATCCCAGAAAATTCTACTGGAAAATACCTATACAATGGCCTGCTAGTATTTCAGTTCTTCTAGCTCCAAAACTGAATTAACTATTAATTCACCATTTCTTTAGATTTTATATCCATCTTTTGAGGATTCCTTTAATGTAATAAATTACCATTTTTTTTCCCTCCAAAAACATTCTTAGACAATATATTTGGTCCAAATATTTACATTGTTTGGTGCACCCTGGTGGCTTAGCAGTTAAGTCTGCAGCCTTAGGCCAGTGCAATCCGCATACATCCCAAGGACCTGTGGCCAGCAGGAACAACCAAGATGAACAGCTAAATTGAATAAATAAAATGCTTTTCCTCTCTCTCCCTGCTTGCCCTACTCACCTTCATTCATGCTTGCCTTCACCTTTCCTTTAAAAAAAAGTTGACATATTTTATTACAGTATTTTCCATCCTTTCTTTCCTGGTAACATATTCATCTGTCATATTTTTTAAAAATGTATAATTATATGGTGAAGGATAGAATTTGACTGTTGTAATAAACTTAATGTATTTTATATAGCTGTTAATTTACAATGATGCATACCTTAAACCTACATAATGTGATGATGCAATGTTCCTTCAACAGCATTTTTTAAAATACCATCTTGATTTAAAAGAAGACTGAATCAACATCTTCTACAATATCACATACATTGCATTCTATATGATATTAATTATTCTGTGCCTTGCATCTTGTGAGTTTCATGAAAACAAGAACCATGTCCTACTTATCACGTCACCCCCACACCCAGCACAAGCCTTGTTACTAAGAGTTTGGCAAGTTGAATGAATGGGTGTACCGGCGTTGGCCAGCATCTAAAATTCTGTTCCAGAAATGTATCGAAAAAGAATCACTTATATAATCTTTTAGATTTATATTGACAAAAATAGGCACTAAAAATTGAAAATGTAGAGTCATATACTCTGGCTTAGAAGACAGTTTTCAGTAAGAGGGGTTATCACACATACTTATAACGAGCAGAGCAGTGGTAGGAGGAGTGGAAGGTAGATGTGCTTTTTGCCCCTACTGTACTCAGTTTCAACTAGAACAGCATTCAGAGGGTGACCCCTGCTACCACAGAGGCGACAGAAGCAGCAGTAGTAGCTCTTGGTCTGAAATCTCTGCTTCTACGGCTCCTGTGTGCTACCTTTTCAAGGGACAGGACACCTTAGTGGTGGGGAGACTTCTGGCCACACAGTCTTCCTGGGACTGGTCAGTGTAACGAAAGGGACTTTCCAGAGAATCTTGGCTAACATGCAACTTGTATCTGCTCATCTCAGTGTTGCTGTAAGGGAACCCCTGATCACACGTAAGTACAAGTGGATTGGGATAGGAGTTAAGCATTGGTGGAGGTCCTAGGAGCAATGATGAGGCACATGAAAATGGAACCGGACAAGAAAAGCAGTGCTTGAGCACAAACACACCTCCTTTCTTCCAGCAGCCTGATAGTGTCTGATATAATGTTCCTGTTTAATGCATGAGGAAGAAGGAAATTGTAGATGAGGAAGTTGGACATGGTGGACCATTGGAGATGGTGCAGTTGTGTATAGCTGCAAATATGTATTGAGAACCAAGCATGTGTTGGGTATCTTGAAGACCCTAGAGACCCAATACAGACAAGGCAGATATATTGTTCATCTCCTAAAGCTTGCCTCGTAATAGGAGTCGTGGACAGGTCAGTGGACACTTGCTATCCCACAATGAGTGCTAAGGTTGGGGGAGTGCAGGCTACTAGGAGCAAAATGACCAGAAGGTTGAAGGGGGAAGCCTTCCTATTGGAACTGACCCCGAAGCTGAGTCTGAAGGTGAGAGGAGATGACAACCAGGCCAGTGAGGGAAGAGGAGAGAGAAGTGTGTGTGTGTGTGTGTGTGTGTGTGTGTGTGTGTGTGTGTGTGTGTGTGTGTATGGGGATTGAGGGGGTATATAGGGGGGTAGGTGAACATTTGCAGGCATCTGGAGAGAAGAGAGAGCTTGGTGGCTGAAGGACAAGAGCTTTTCTGTAATTTAGAGTACCCAT
>RJWH01005791.1:0-68464 GCA_004363575.1 Solenodon paradoxus | reverse complement strand
TCCCCTCTCTCCCCTCTGTCATCTCTCTGTCTGTCTGTCTGTCTGTCTCTCCTCCGTGTGTCTTTCTGTCTGGTTTATAGACTCAGTTTCCAGTGTGGGAGGGGCTTCCGCACACGCACGACAGGCAGTTCTCTGGGCAGCAGCTGGGTGTCCTGCTTCAACTCATTGGGACCTGTGGCCCTGGAGGCAGCATCAGGCCCCCAGACTCCAGTCGCCGGTTCAGCCAGGTTGTGTCCTGTGCTCTGCTGTCACTCACAGGTCCCCACGCCGCTGTTGGACTTGGAGGCAGCTGGGAACCCGGTTACCTGCACTTCTGCCCGAGCAGCTCCCGCCTGAGGTTCTTGCCACGCTTCCGTGGGTTCTCTTCACTGACTAGAGAGTCAAGGACTCAGCAGCACTTACCCACTGGACTCCTGGCTGATTGCGCAAGGTCATAAGCCAGGAACAGCCCGATGAGAGAGACCCGCAGGCGCGGATCACTGGCAGGAGTCACGGAGCTTCCACGTTCTCCCGGAGCATCGGGGTCCCCGGCCTCCACGTGTCTGCCACCTGGCAGCCCTCTGCACCCGTCCTTTTGAGTGTTTATGGGGACCTCGTTACAGAGGAGCGGCCGATGAAGTCGGTGACCAGTGACTGAGTCAGCCTCCTGCCCTGCGCTCCTCCGAGGAGGTCGGGGGTGGTACAGAGTCATCTTTTCTCATGACAGAAGGCACCCGGTCACTCTCACCACTTAGCAAATTCCAAGGGCTGTAGGTGCTGTGCACCAGAAAAGGGGAGGAAGACGAAAGTTAGAGTTCCTACTGTGAACCATTACACACTCGCAAGCACACACACGCACACACAGACACACACACGCACACACACACAGATACACATCGCACACAGACACACATGCACACAGACACACATGCACACACGCACGCACAGACACATATACACACGCACACACAGACACACATGCACACACAGACACACACCGACACACGTATACACACAGACACACAAACACACATGCACACACGCACACTGACACACGTATACACACGCACACACAGACACACATGCACAGACACACACATACACACACCATCTAATCTGTTGCTGAAAACAGTGCTCTTTCTTGAATCTGCAGGTCGGCTGGGTCCTATTCTCATGTGGACAGACTCCCCTGATTTCCTCCCCATTCGCTGGATTTATTAAGATCTAATTAACATAGAACTTTGTGTGTTTAAGATTTACAATGTGTTGATGTGACGCCCTTATAGATTTGTGAAATGATGGCCACCAGTGTTAAGTGCCACCTTCATTGCATCACATAATTACCTTTTTTAGGAAAGGAGTGGAGGCCAGTAAGTAGGCAGACAGGAAGAGAGAGGAGGAAGAAGCATTTTTCATCTACTTCATTCAGCTGCTCATTGTTGGTGGGCTCCCGGGTCCCCAGTCTTGAATACAATACTGTCACCACCCTGCACACTAGACCCCAGAACGTACTCACTTGTTCATCAGACAACTGCAAGTGAGTTTCCCGGGGCCAGCAGCAACCCTGTCCCCAGCCCTCTGCTCTCTGTGATTTGGCTTTCTTTGATTTCCCACGAGGGACGAGCGTATAGAGACTCTGCACATTGTCTGTGGGCAGCTGGCCGCAGTGCAGGGAGGAAGGGGACAGGGTCACCTGTCGCTCAGCGGGCTCTCCCAGGCTCGCTCACAGGGCAGCTGGGAGCCACGTTTCCAACAACCGTGGGAGCTCGCAAGGCCTCTGGCAGTCGTCTCGGAGCGCGTACATGCTGTTCCCTCCCCCACATGAGCCATGAAAGCACATCCTGAGGCCAGCACACGTTCAGGAGGTGGGAAGACACTCTCCACCCTCCTGATCAGCGAAATGGCAAGGTCGCTTTGCAAATCTATGGATGCAGAGAGTGGTGAAGACTTGGGGACATTTTGAAATCGAACCAGCACGCACACACGTTACCGATAAGGAAACTGAGGTTCAAAGAGACACTGGGATTCGAACCCAGGCAGCCTGGACCGAGTGGGCGCTGGGCACTCTGGCCCATCAGTGGGCACAGAGCTTCTCTTCATCTGTGCACAGGCTCATCTTGGACTGATTGCTAGAAAATGAAGAAAGTTACTCACTTTAGTTCCTCTAAATTACTCCAGAGTCTGAAAAAAATCCTGGGGTTTCTCCTCCTCCTCCTGCTCGCTGGGTTCACTTAGTCAAATCCGAGCAAATCCGGGCTCTCAGCCCCGCAGCCAAGCTTCCCGGAGTCACCCTGCCTCCGCAGCATTTTCCTTCCAAATAGGGAGAGTGAACTCCTTTCGAGCCTCACAGCCTTTCTCCCACTCTTCGAGAGATGAGGTTCCATGTCGCCCCCCTGCAGCGGCGGGGTGGGGGCAGGAGGGGAGCTGGACCGGGGTCGGGTTGGGGAGGGAGGGAGAGGCTTGAACAGAAGGGACAAAGCTCAGTCGGGGGAACTGTGGCTTCTGCTTGCCCAGCCTCACGTCCCCCATCAAATTCTGAGACCCAGACTTCCCTTCAGGAACCTCCCAGGCACACGATCTATCTTTTGTCCACAGTGGTGGATCCAATGAAGCCGATCAGAGCCATTGAGAGTCAGTCGTGAGATGTTAACTAGATGTTCACGGAAGAGAGTCTCCTGTAGGATGTGGCCGAGTGGCTAGAATGACAGACTGGACCCCTAGTGATGTCTCTCATCTCATATTGAATACGTTGCTACAAATGGAACCAACACAGAAGGAAGAGAGCAAGAGATGGGGAGATCACAGCATCTAGTCTGGGTCAGCCATGCCCAAGCCAGGTATTAACCAAATTCTTCAGTGACATGAACCAATGCAGCTCGTGCTCTCGCTCTCTCTCCCTCTCTCTCCTTCTTTCCTCTCTTCTCTCTCTCCTTCTCTCTCTCCCTCTCTTCTCTCTCTCCTTCTCTCTCTCTCTCTCTGTCTCTCTCTCCTCTCTCTCCCTCTCCTCTCTCTCTGTCTCTCTCTCCTCTCTCGCCCTCTCCTCTCTCTCTCCGTCTCTCTCTCTCTCCTCTCTTCTCTCTCTCTGTCTCTGTCTCTCTCCTCTCTTCTCTCTCTCTGTCTCTGTCTCTCTCTCCTCTCTCTCCCTCCCCCCCACCTCTCTTCTTCTCACCTCTTTTCCCCTCTCCCTCCCACACACCAATATTCCCAAGCTCATCTTCTGTACCACATGGCTCCTCAGTGTACTATTTCAAACGCTAAAAGAAATTCACGGCCAGATCTTAAACTAATATTTTCACTTTATAGCATCATAGAAAAATATCAGATAGGAATCACCCCAACATATTAGCAGTCATTGGTGGATTTTAGGTGAGTTTTATTTTCTTCTTTAAAAAAGGTATCTCTAACTAACTTTCAGTACAACTAGATGACAGCGTTGCATAAGTCTCCCAGAAAAGAAAATAAAGAAGAGTCTAAATGGATTTGTAGCCCACACAGTGGGACCGACTGGTTATTCTTAGATGTTCAGAATCTGTGTCTCCCCGAGAACTCATGCGCTCAGGGAGTGACATCTGAGACACCTGCCTCTCTGGAAGAACTGCAAGGACCCACTACCCAGCTAAACATTGATGCTCAGAGCTCAGAGAGGGTGAGTAATTATCCGAGGTCACACAGCCAGAAAAAGCCGGAGCCAAAACACAGACTCAGAGGCCTGATTCTAAAACACGGGCTTTCACAGTGGTGCACCTGTACCGGGAACCTAACGCTGAAGATACCTGCAGGGTATCTCGGGCTGGAAAACAGCAAGTTTGGCCAAGTTTGAGAAGGACGGACTAAACGGCAGGAGCAGGCGAATGCTCCTCTCTTGTCTCTCACCTTCAACTCTATCACTGACTTGAGAAATCACTGACTACCCACTGAGACGGGAACTTCCTCACTAAATCCCCCCTCAGAAATGATGAGAGATTGTGGTCAACGCCTCTAGTGCAGGGTTTGCCTCTGTTGTGTGATTGTGTGACCGCTGACCCCTCTCCAGGTCCCCAGGGGAAGGGAGGACAGGTGAGGCAGAGCTACTGTGAAGAGCACACCTCAGAGCAGGGAAAACCATAAGGGCTCCTGGCCTCTGACCAGGGAAATCTGTAGCTATCTGACAAGAGTCCGCCTCAGCCAGGCCACCTCATTTATCCCTGACATCACCCAGTGACTGACCAGTCAGTCACAGCCCCACAGGGTGACCCCGAACACTTCCCTCCCCGAGTCCCTTTGTGGGGACAGGTTCCCAGGCTGCCACCGCCAGACCCGGTGAGAGGGGAAGGGGTGGTGTCACCCCATCTTTGCTATTTTGTATCAGGTGCTTTGGGGATGAGAAAGAGAACAATGGCAGCCCCCACTGATGACTCCTCCTCTCCTGTGCAGACAGCCACCCCGGGGCCTTTGACTGTGAGGACCTGTCAGAGATCCTTCTGTCTCCTGGCTATCTCCCCATGAGCCCTCCATCAGTCTTGTCTAAGTGTTGCAGGGACAGCATGGCTTGGAATCCTCAGGGCGGTCTGCAGATGCCTGAAGAGTAAACCAACCTGCAAAACCAGAGTGGATCTCAGCTCAGCCGCCAGCATCTAGGACACACCCAGAGATATTCACACCTTTTCTTTTCTCCAGGTTACCTGGGCACACCCAAAGCCCCAAACCCCATTCATATACAGACTCCTCCTCACCTGTGAGAGAGGCAGGCAGCTCAGGTCCCGCACACGCACGTGTACATTCTCTTGATGTCACCTTTCCAGCCCCGCGGGGCACCTCGGCTATCAGTTCTGCTTTTCATAAACTTGCTGTGTGATCCTGCCCCAGGATTCTCTCCACGAGTTCTTTCTGGAGGAACCGAGCGTCTCATCAGCGCGTCTCAGTCCCACCCCGCATCCTAAGACCGGTTGGCCTCTGGCCAATGTCTGTTACCCACCGTCAAAGAACGCTCGGGGTCCTTAACTGGCCAGGGGCCAGGATCCTTGGTGGTTTTCACAGGGCTCCTGGGCACAAGTGACCCTGTCCACGCACTGAATCTGTGCTAACGGATGGATGGATCACCTTCCCCGTCACCTTGCAGGCAGCAAACATGCCTGAGCCAAGATGCTCAGCATTCCCCAAGGCCACCAGAAACTTTCCCAGAAACCCTGCTGGGAATGACCTTCAGGCCGTGATGGAAACATGGCCTTTGAAAGACTGTGATCAGGCTTCTCCGCTGGGCTCCAGTCATCCAAGGCACTGAATCATCCAACTTTTCTTAGATCCAGTGATGGTCACTGTGGTTTCTGCCTGGGAATTATCCTCAGCCCCTGCCCCAGCCCCATTCTGGAACAAAAAGACTGTGAATCTAGATACCACATCTCCAGCAAATAACGTGAATGCAGTCAGGAGTGCCCTGGAGGGGCAGGCGCAGCAGGTGGGCCGCGACAGGTCCCACGCTGGGAAGGCAGCTTCTCCCTCCCCGACGTTGTCTTCTATGTTTTGGACTCAATCTGATCTAGAAGACAATTAGCGGCGCATCAAAGCCCAAAGGGATAAGGCTCATTAATAACTATGCAAAAGACAGTTTTATAGCACAGAGGTTAGGGACTCAAGTCCCTGTCTGGCTTTGGATTACTGCAAACATGCAGCACACTGACTGTGTGACAGCCGCTGGTGCAGGTGCTGGGTCCGAGCCGTCTCAAGGGAGATCCTCGTTTTCATGATCTTCAGGCCGCGTAGGTGAGCAGCACATATAAACGAGGACACAGCAGAGGGCTGTGATAGGAGGCATGATGGCAGGGGGTTTGGGGGACTAACTGTAATAGGGATGGGAGTCCCCTCTGAAGAAGTGACTTTTAGGTTAAAACTTGAAGAAGGAAAACAAAGCAATGTGGGAATTTCTGAGAGAGGAATTCCAGGCACATACTGTCATTGACTAGCTGTGACCCTACCCTGGAAGATTTCTTAACCCCACTAGTTGTTCTCCTCCATGCTTGGGGAGAGTAGAGCCGCTTAGGACTGACTGCCAGGACCCACAGGGAGTCGGACCGCAGACAATTGACGAAACTTGCTGCTGACTTACTAATGGCAGCGTTGCAGTTTCATTCTCTCTTGAAAAACAGCTCTTACTACTCACAGTTTCTGCTTATTGAGCGCTTGCTATGTGGCAGGCCTAGCTCATGATTTCCTAATACGCTTCCTAATTTCTGCAATTTAACAAAGCATGCCTGGTGAGCTGCGTTTTCTGGAATAGGGAGTGGAGGCTCAAAATGGGGAAGAATGTGCCCAGGACCACAGGCTAGTGATCGGGACTGCGGACCCCCATCCGCCTGTTCCTCCGCCCGCCACGCCCCACGCCCGGGGTCCCAGCACCGAGGGAATACTTGGGAGATGCACGTGGGGGTGTGTCGAGCAGATTTCTAGATCTGCAATCACCCAGAATGTTTCCAGCAACCCTGGAGACTTGCTAGGCAGTCATTTCCAAAGATCCAGGCAATGGCACCAAACTCATTTCCAAGGTGTCATTTTAAAAAGGCTAAGGAACTGGCGTGTCCTGGTGGCCTAGTGGACAAGGCCACTGGGCAGAGTCCTGCATGTCCCAAGATTCGGGTTTGAGATTCGGGGCTGGGATGGGGGTGGCGGGGACCAGGCAAGGCGAGCAACTAAATAACAACTAAATAAGATACAATGTTTCTTCTAAAAGGTCAAGGATCTGCCAGCCGCTGATGCTGTGGTGTCTGAACTGGGATTTGTCAGGAGACCCAAGCAGAAAGCTCGAATCAGGTCTTACATTGCCCGGAAGGCTGTAGGTCACTCTGATCCTGGGGGTCCCCCCAGCTCCAGGAATTTGCCTTTGTTGGGGCCCGGACAGGAGTTGTTGGAAGGTCCCTGGAGGACGCAGATGTCAGGACTGCGGTCCTCAGCAGCAGGCGAGCAGCGGGAGTCCAGCCAGGGCAGCGGGCCGCGGAAACGGACAGGCCACCACGGCTGGGCTGACCCAGATCAGGGCCGATTCTAGAGCCAGCGTCGCTCCTTCTCTGAGCGCCACTCCAGGAGGGAACAGTGTGTCCCCGGGGCCAACACGAGAATGCCCACCGCAAACCGGGACCCCTGGTCTGCTCTTTACTATGTGACCTGGGCGAGCTGCCTAAATGCTCAGAGCTTCCTGTTCTTATGTGTAAAACAGGGATTGTGAAGCTACCCCCGAAAGTCTGCAGTCTTTTCTCTAGAGAGACGGTGATGGGCGTGGGTATAGACTAGTTGCAGGAATAGTGCAGAAGTCGGTGTAGACAGATACATAATAGAGACGATGCAGACATGGAGACGAAGCTGGAGATACAGTGTGGCTATGCTATAGATATATAGTATTGAGATAGATAAATATGGATATGATGTGGGTATGGGTAGAGCTGTAGTATTGATATGATATGGGCATACACATGTAAAATGCTAGAATATGTATTACCTGTGATTTATGGGTGTATATTTTGTATATGTATTTGCACTATCACTGTACTATGTGAATAAAATCCATTTATGCATCATAAACGACATGATAAGAAGGATACGCACCGAGAATGTGCCTGCCTGGCATAGCAAGTTAAGCAGTGAGAGACACCCTCTTGGCGACACAGCGGTCATTGGGAAGCTTCCCCCTGCCAGTCGCTGCCGTGGACAGTTTTGTGTGTTATTTCACTTCATTCCTTCATTCCTGCCACTGTCCGGGAGCTGGTTCGTGCCTCCCTCCAGAAACGAGGGACAGGGGCTCAGAGAGGTGAACCGACTGCCGGGATCCCACATGGCTGCTGAGTGCTGAGGCTGGAGAGGGACTCAGGCCTGGTTTCTGCTCCTCATTGCACCCCTCAAAGATCCAGCGAGAAACACAAAAAAGCAAAAGGCCCCAGAGCCTGGCAGGGCGGGTTAACTGCAGCTGCGGGGACAGACCCTGCCGGCAGATGAGCACCTAGGACCTCACTGGAGCCCGTTTCTGCTCGGGAGGGCGAGGCTCGTGCTCTGGCCTGTCTGACAATGAGGGGTGAAGGCAGACAGCATCCCTCACTCACCCGGATCCTGTGCTATGTGCGCATTCTGAGGCTGCTGTGAGCAGATTTGAAGACGGACAAGGTGCAGCGAAGGGAAGTTTCTTAGCAGAGCCTGGGAGAACTGGAGGAAGCGCTGTAGCTTTCATCCAGTGAGCTCTCAGGAAGGGATCTGACCCTTGTCTAGGGAGGGGCTCAGAAATGTGCCTGTCAGCAGGCAACTGGCTTGAGTGCGGGGTTGGGGAGTGAGGGTGGAGGGATGTCTGGGGATGCCCTCTGGAATCCTTTTAATGCCCCGGCTGTGACCCTCGAGGACCAGCCCTGCTATGGACACCTACATTAGGAGAACCTCTGTCCAGAGCTGCCAGAAAGGTTGTCGCACTAGCTGAGCTCTTCCATTCTCTTTGACAAATCTGGGACAAATCTGCACACGCAGAAGTACACCTGATAACTCAAGACAGTGGCAAATGCTGTGAAGAAACAAAATTGGGGCGATGAAGTGGAGAGGGGTTGGCAAAGGGGTGGCTGGCATTTCATCTCAAGGGGTTAATGACAGAACCTCCCTGGCTGCTTTAGCATGAAGGGTTTCTAAACTCTGGACATGAGGCTGAATTCAGTGCCTGGCCCCAGTGGACGCCTAGTGACAGCTAAACCCCAGGCTCTGTCTGTCGGGAGCTGATTTCAACAGTGCACGATAAACTTGGGATTAAACGGAACCTTTGCTTTGGCTTTGTGACTCGTCCTGTCTGCTTTGCTGTATCCCCCTGGGGGGAGGCACCATGCAGAAACTCCAGCTCAGGTGACTCTGCCCCATAGAATGTCTGAAATGACCAGATGGGCAGAATCAAGAGGACACATCATTTCCAGTTGCTAGAAGGTGATGGGGTTATTTATTCATGGGGAGCTTTTGCATCCAAAGCAACAATAGGTTTAATATCATCGTTTATGTCCCCCTAGTAGAAAACCTTTGCACAGCTGTGTGCATTCCAGCCACACATCCTTCTGCGACGTATGAGAGAGTGCCTCGCTCCATTCCACCACAGGGCCTTTGCATGGCTTCTTCTCTGCTGCCCACCTGGTCTGCTCCGAGCCTCATCATCTGACTGCCTCCTGCTCAGCCTTCTTTCATCCTGGGTGACTTCCCTGATTTCTCCATCTGGATTGGGCTTCTTTGCTCATCTCCATCCTTTAACTATATTTTTTCTTTGCAATGTGTTACTCCATTTAGCAACTGTATGCCAATTAGTGCCATTGCCTGGATCTTCTCCATTAGACTGGGCGTTCTGTGGAAAGCAAGGGTAATGCGGTCTTTCGTTCACTATAAAGTCCCCAAACCTTGCATAGTGTTTGACACATGGAAGATATCAATAAATATCAATGAAAAGAATGAAGGGAGGGAGGGAGGGAGATTGGTTCACGATTAACTAAAATGAAGTCCTGGGCATTTGGAGGCAAGATCCCTCCTTGAAGCTCTTTGGTCAAGAATTGTTCTGGTGTTTGTGTCCTGAGTCCAATGAACTTGGAATGACTCCCAATGATAAAACCTGTTGTCTTTTTCTAGCCAAACTGGCACTTGGGATCCGGACACCAGATGAAAGAGAACAGGCTGACAGTCTGTCTGACATCGTTGGTGGACTGAGCCCAGGGCCAGGTGGTCTGCCCACGAGGTACCCTGACCCGCAGTCTGTGGCGTGTGAGGGGTCTTACCATGTCGTGGGACAAATGTCTGCTTGTCTGTCTCCCCAGCGAAACTTCAGGGCCTTGGAACACGAAGATCTCTGTCAAGGGGAACTGAATTCCACGTCGACCGCTTCTGGGCAGCGAAGGGTGGAACCGGAGAGCTCTACCCGGGGTCACTTGGAAAGGCGCGTTTAAAGAGCAGAACGGTCTCAGAGAAAAAGCCCCAGTTAGAGGTCAGACTTCTTTAGTAAGTAAAGAAATGACCCTCTGAGGCTCTGATGAGGAAGAAGCTGGGAGTGTGTTTGAGGAATTCAATTTATTTCACCAGCTCTGGAGACTGAAGGGCGTGGGGAAGGCTGGCCATATGCACAGTGTGTGAATCTGCACTTCACACGAGGGAGGAAAAGGGAGGGAATGTGCTAGACCTAGTCCCTCGCGCCCGGGACCAGGCAGCAGAGGCAGTGAGCAGGGTATCGGTTCTGCAATCGGGGTTTTATAGCGCCTTCTCTCTGTGGCCCAGAACAAGCTGCTAGGCTGCTTGAAGTCTTTGTTTGATCCTAAAGGAGGGAAAATATGCCCCCTTCATTGGACTGTTACAAGAAAAGAGTCATTTAGGAATATTCAATGAGCAAAAAGGCCCTGTGAGTAAAGGAGCTTATGAAAAATGCCTTACAGAGTGTGGCCTGTTTGGTTTGGAAAGTCTCTTTGAGAAGACGACATTGACGTTGGGGTCTCAAGCGTCAATAAGAGCCGGCGGAGAAGGCAGGAGGAGCAGAGTCTCAGGAGATGGACAGCAGCTGGTGTGAGAGTCCTGGCATGAAGGCTGGTGTAACCTTGGGTGCGGGACGGCCCGTGCCTAGAGCTCAGGCAGAGGTGAAGTCGCACGGTGCCGCAAAGGCTTTCGAGGAGGCTGGATTTCACTCTCCAGCTGAGCAGCAAATAGACTGAAGAGGAGACAAGCACACAAGCAGGAGTCTCATTGCTGCAGCTGGGGATGCTGGAGAGAAATGGATGGAGGCAGAAAGGCAGGGCGGGGCCGCGTGGTGGGCCTGTGCAGACCCGAGAGACCGAGAGAGATCAAAGATCAGACTGGCTCTTGATCTCTTTATTTCTTTGACCCGGCCCCAGGTCTCAACCCTGGGTCCGTGCGCTTGGGACTTTAAATGGCCTGCACCTGAGCCCTGGAGCCACAGGCGGGAACTGCACTCAGTTCTGAGCTTGGAGGACGCTGGTACCAACCACCGCTGCCCTGGGGAAGGCGCCGGATGAAGCAATGGGCTTTGGGATGAGATCCAGGCTTTAGTTTTGCAAGTGTTAAGTCTCAGATTACTCTTAGATATTCAAATGGAAATGTCGAGTAGGCAAATGGAAATTACAAGTCTGATGTTCTCCAGGGAGGTCTAGACTGGAAATAGGAATTTGAAAGCGGTCAGCCTGGAGCTTAGAATGAATGTCCTGAGAGGAAGTGGGAATAAGGTAGAATCCAGGGAGAAAGACTCCGTGAGAAGAGGAGCGTGAGACTGTCATGCCCTGTGATTGCACACTCGCACGCACTCCCACCACGGACACGACCTGAAGGACACAGATACGAGACTGTGTGGAATGTCCTTTTACAACCTTGGTTGCTTTGCACAGCTTACCTCCCTCTGCGGAACCCCACCAGGAGAAAGGCACTCCCCAGACTTCGTGCGCAGATTAGAAACCGTGTGCTGTAAAGAACTCGGGGTGCATCGCACCGGCAAATGGTAGCAGACGCGGGGGCTGCTCCTCCTCCCAGACCCGCGCCCACCTCCCAGCCTGTGTCCCTCGGACTCCGCCCTTCCTTCCTTCCTTCTTCCCTGATGGCACGTCCCATCTCCAGCAGCAAAAGGCAGGCCCACGATAACTCTCCGTGGAGTTTCTTTGATTTCAGATATCCTTTCACTTCCCTGCCTTCAAGCCATACTTGGATCTTCTGAGGAATCTCCAGACTCCTCATGTGGAAAAAAAGACAGACCATTTGCAAAGAGCCACTTCCCGAGCTGCATGCTAATAGGTGGTGCGCTTATTGTTATTAATATTTGCTTTCCAATCAGTAAGAATTCTGATTAGATTGTGTAGATGGGGGACAATATGAGCCAGTGGTGTGGAGAAAATAAATGCTATTCTTGGAAAATCTCGCTCTTGATTAGATCCTGATGCCTGGTGGATGCTTGATGATGTCAGTAGATGACCTGGAGATGAAGTCAGTGGGTGTGTGGGGGGGGGAAGCTGCAGGACACGGATGAGCGGGAATGTTTGTGCAGAACAGCTACGATCTTGCCTCTGCGTCAACCCCCCGCAGCCAGTGCTTCTGACCTGTGTCGTCACCAACACATCTTAAGTGTGAGCGCGAGACAGAGGGAGACAAGTGAGGACTCAGGATCTGGGTCCGCATGGGTTGGGCTCCTGTGTGGTCTTTCCCACATCCTGCGTGAATACGGGGACGACGGCCACCAGGCTTGGGCCCCACGCTCCCCCTAACGTCAGGAGTAGATGACAGTAACTGCTCTGGCTTGGCTGGGAGATTACGTTGGACCGTCCATGTTAAAGCTCGAGGACGTTCGCTGGATGGGGCGATGGCTTCATAAACATCACTGATCATCATCGTTTCATTCCCCCACCAGCCCTTGTAAGCAGGTGCTAACGGGATCGCTCTCCTTCCTCCCTTTTCTCGACTTACCCAGAGGAAGATCCAAGAGGTTAGCCGTTGATACGAAGAGACAACTGTGTGATCTGGTGTTTGAACCCACATTGTCTCTCTTTGAGACTTGGGTTCTTTTGAGCACATTCATAACTCTGAGTCTGTGGCAGAGAAGTAATGATGGAAGCACCACCAGGACGTGCCACTGACTGAAGGAACATGTTCCGGAATGTGGGTGCAGGACAGACAGGTGTGAGGGCAGGGTTCAGCCTGCAGGCGTGTCTGCCACTTTCCTGGAAGCCCAGGCACATGCTCAGCGAGCATGGACGGAGCAGCAGGGGCCCCAGCCTGGGCACGGCTCTGAAGCCAGTAAAAGGGACTGGAGTCTCTGCCCTCGTGAAGCTTGCAAGTCAGTGGGGGGCGTTGGTATAATGCAAATGATCACCAAGTAAATGCAAAAATGCAGTGGAGATCCATTCTACACTGGAAAAGCATAGGGTTCCTGTTTTCACATGTGTACCCCCACATAGGCACGCACACCTGCCATGTGTTCTGGGCTCTCGACTCCCTGACCCGGTCTGGAGGCTCAGGGCAGGCTCATTGGAATCATTCTAGATGTTATCATGCGGGAATAATGATGATATTGGCACAGCATTAGTGTCGGACACTGGGGTTTCTTGTTTCGCCTGACAGATCACCCCCACAGCAGCCTTTTTCTCTAGTGCTGCTCTTAAGCCCATTTTAGAGACAAGGAAACTGGGACGCACATTGGCTAAGAGACTTACATGCCCATGGTCACGGGGCTGAGCTCAAGGAGCCAGGCAGCATGTTCAGAGACAGTGCCCAAGAGGAAGACAGAGGACGACCAGGAATGGTCTCCAGGACCCCTAAGGGTTTAGGTCTTCAAACTTAGAAGCAGGGGTGTCCCTGTTCCAAACACGGTGACATGATTTGCATTTTTTTTTTTTTTTTTTTTGAAGGAAAGGTACAGGCAGAAATGAAGACAAGCAGAGGCAGAAAGGCAGAAAGAGAGAGGAGGAGGAAGCACTTTATTTATTTCCTTAGTTGTTTCTCTTGGCGGCCCCTACTCCCACCCTGCCCGTCATGGGGCATGAACCCGCATACTCAGGACGTGTGTGGACTGCACTCAGCTGGAGGCGGCAGACCTAACCCCTACTCCACCGAGTGCACCCGGACATTTATTTTTGTATCAGGCATTTGCTGGCTCTTCCCACAGGTAGCCTCTAGTTCTTCCCTCGACCTTATACTACAATAGCCCTAATGACAAGAGGTTGGCTGCTCGGGAACTGGAATGGCTTGTAGAAGGCTGGTGCCACTGGTCAGAAACAGGAGAAATTTTAGTTTGGATCAGCCTGAACAAAATACTTTTCCTATTAAACTCTAAGGTCTATGAAGACCAAAGAGAAAGTGCTAACCAATGTGGAAGGATATTTAGCCTTGAAAACAAAGATTTGGTGGGACTTGATACTTATTTTCTGAGACTTGCCTCAGATTCCACATCTGTAAAATGGGGATAAGAACGGTGTCGAACTCATAAGGCTGTTTGAGGAATAGGAGACATAATGCAGGCTTGGAGGATTTTCAGTGCTTGGCCATAAACGCTTGGGCTGGTGTCTGACTCAGAGTCCTTCAGAAATGGTGGTTTTTATTACTGAGATGATGATGGTCACAGTCGCTGCGTTGCTGAAGGGGATTGAACTCGTTCTAGCTGAGTCCTGAGAAGGCAAGTGGGATAGACGCTGTGGAGAAGTTGGGTTTCTCAGGGTGGGGTGGGTGGGTGGAGCTGGCCCGCAGGCAGAGACCTGCAAACAGCAGGGTCGGGACACAGGGCAGTGGACAGCCTCAGGAGGTGGGATGCCCGTCACAGACGCCGCCCAACAACCACTACGGAAGGACAGAGCGGAGACCCGCTCGTCACTCTGATTATGCAACCTCCAGGCCCTGTACACTGAAAATCTGAGGCCGCTTCCCCACCTGCCCAAAAGTCACAACTTTTGTTGTGATGATGTGGAGTAAATCTAGGGCACCTGTTCCAAAAATAGCTGCCGAAGAAGGCAGGAGGGGGAGCTGGGCATCTGCAGACGTCACCTTGCCTGACTCATTCCTCATGTATGTCACAAGGCCAGACAGGCGCAGGGAGCTGGCAAGAGCCAGTCTGACCCATCCTGTTCCTTTCTGTGGTGTCACACCTGGTGGGAGCAGACCCCACTTACCCCGTGTCCCTGGGAGTCCCTGCTGAGAGTCTGACCCTGACCCCAGTCGAGGCATCTGCCCAAGAGCACTGGGCCACCCGCTTCCAGGTATTGATTCAAAATTCAAGAAGCCATCACTGTGGATGGAGGCCGGCTTTCTGCTCTTAAGAGCTTAAGGCAAATTCACCTTTAGAGCTCTTGAGGCCTCGCAGGGGGGATTAATTACCATTTAAGTAAATGAGAACTCCTTCAGGATAAGGATTCTGTTTTATTCATCTTGATGGCTCACAGCTTAGGACTCGGGCCTTGCACACAATGCATGTCCAGGAATGTCTGATAAATCAATAGATGAAAGAATGAGCACATCTTCACGTGATGGCATTCACCAATGTAACAAAGGTGGTCGATTTGCATTTACCAAGATGACTAATGGGGAGCTTCTCCATTTCCATTTAACTTGGCCTTGGACAGAGATGGGTGGCATTTAAGGCAATTTAGTGGTTACAGGTTTAGGGAGAAATCTCCAGATTAGCTAGAGTTTTTAAAAAGCAGTGGTGGGAACTGTTGACATTTCTGTGGTCTGAGTGTGGACAGATGCAAGAGCTGCTCACACGCATCAGACATAACAGAAAAATAGTTGAAGCACCTTGAATAAATGAGATCAACCATGCTTGGTGCGCTGTCTCTCTCTCTCTCTCTCTCTCTCTCTCTCTCTCTCTCTCTCTCTCTCTCTCTCTCTCTCTCTCCCTCTCTCCTGTCCTCTCCCTACGCAAGCCAGGTGCCCAGTCATGCTCACTCTCAAGCAACCCTATAGAGACCCCTAGTGCAGAACCGAGGCCCCTGCCAGCACCCATGTGACGCTCTTGCAGGAGGCGCTCCATCCCTGCTGGGTCTGCATGTGGCCAATGTTCTACTCGCCATCTTGACTGCAGCATCCTGGGGACCCTGAGCCAAGACAACCCAGCTAAACTGCCCTCCAATTCCTGACCTGCCTGAGAGAGTTTGTGTTTGTGGCTGGAAGTTCCTAAGTTTAGGGGAATCGATTTTATAGCAATAGATAACCCCTGTCATTTTCATTCTTATTCTTGCAGCCAAATTTCTATATTAGTCAGAATTAGTTTAATCAGAGAGACAGAGAGAAGAGAGTTTTGTTACAGAGATTTGACCTCAAGCAACTTGCAGCTATAGGAGACAACAGTGTCTATAAAAACACTGTCTTGACATCGATGCTGAAGATTAATGTCCACACGGACATTTGGAAAGGGCAGGCTGATTTAAGGGTGAGGAAGATCAAGGGTGTCGTGGGTCCCCTGAGAATGAGTCTGGAGCCCCAAACAAGAGGCTGGAGTGTGTAGCAATTCCTGCTGCCTCTGCCTTGATGACGTGGGGGTCCTGCCAGAGAAGATGGTACACCTGGCCTTGGAGGCAAATGGATGAAGGGGACCAGGGTGATGGGGCAGCTGCAGACTGGTCTGTGAGTCTACCTAGTGAGGTGTGTGCTCTACCCTGAACTTTCAAGAACACCAAGAAATGACTGTTTTCTCCCTCCATCTCTGTAGCCCTCCTAACCAGAAAGCTGACATGGGACAAATGCAACTTAGTCTCCTGAATCCTCTCTTCATGTTACGGCTCTCTGGGATAAACCAAGTGGGCACTCTTTTGGAAGTATTTTAGGCAGATTTATTACACGTTGGCTCAACAAGGGTCCTTCCCACAAAGGCTGAGCCCAGGCTTCCTGTTAGTGCACACTTATATAGGTTAGAGCAACCTCGGGAAGAGGTAGATGTAAATTAGGGGAGGGGATTTCAAGCGCGGGAAGTTCTTTGTCTGCTGGCAACATTCCAGCAAGCTCAGGTCACAGGATGTTTTATGGCTTTGCTAGATCGGCAGTTTTTATGGCTGTGTTCATGGCTGCTGGAAGCGGTGAGCAGGGCTTTTTCCCCCACAAACTGGGACTGAGGTCCCAGTTCTATCTTGGTGAATCACAAATCATCTCTAGCTCAGCCTTTCTCCTGTGCCTCACACGGGACACTATTTTTTATTTTAAACACGGCATTGAGGTATGACTGGCATGTAAAAAGCTGTATGGAGTTAATGTATACAACTCGATGAGTTTGGGGGTAAGAGTACAATTGTGAAATTATCACCACTATCAAGATCATAGACACCCATCATCTCCCAAAGTTTCCTTCTGATCCTGTGATGATGGTGATGATGATTATAACACACCATAATAGCCGCCCTCCTAGCAAATTTTAACTACATGACACATTATTGTTGACTATTAGCTACAGTAGATCTCCAGGACTTACTGATCTTGCAAAACTAGATTTCGTATTCTTCGGCCAACATCTCCCCATCTCTCTCTCTCCTTCCCCTTTTTTATTCCATCTGTAAGTGAGGTCATTCTGTTTGTCTTCTGTACCTGGCTTATTTTCCTTACCATGATGTGCTCCAGGTCCATCCGTGTTGTCATGAATGGCAACATTTCTCCTGTTTCTGAATGGCAAGATTTCCTTCTTTTCCTAAGGCTGAATAATATTCCACTTTATGTGTATATATTAAATTCTCTTTATCCATTTATCTGTGGACATTTAGGTGGTTTCCATGTCTTGGCTATTGTGATTATTTCTTCAGTGAACATGAGAGTGCAGGTGTTTCTCTAAGATCTTGATTTTAATTCCTTTAGATGTATACCACACGTGGGGTTGCTGGGTCCTGGGTAGATTTTTTTTTTTTTAATAACTTTTGAAGATTCTCCATGCTGTTTTCCATCATGGCTGCACCAATTTCCTTCCCCACCAGCAGCACACATTGGCTCCCTTCTCTCCACATCGTCAACTGTACTAGTTATTTTTAATATTTAATAGTAGTCACCCTGACTCGTGGAAAGTTGTATTCATTGTGGTTTTGATTCACATTTCCCTGATGATTAGTGACTTGAGCCCCCTTTTGTATACCTGTTGGGTCATACAATACATTATCTTTAAAGGAACCTCACAGGAAGGGAAAGTAGACATATAAAGGGACAAACAACATGCTAGAATGGAGGGATGCATTCAAGTCATGGGAGCTCTGGAGGCAGTGCCGCCATCTTTGTTTGGGGGAGCCCATAAAAAAATCCACAGAGGTGAGCTGTGAGCAGGAACATGGAGGATAATGACATTCACCGTGTTAAAGAACATTCATGAAGAAGATGAGACAATACTTTTAAGGATGCCTGAGTAGATGACAAAGATGTGTCAGTATCTATGTGCAAGGAAGAAAGGAGAGATGAGGGCAGAGAATTAATGTCAGCAAGAACAGATCAGAAAAGTTCTTGCCAGATGTGCCAAAGGTTTTGATCTTCACAGTGCAAGCGATGGGGAGCTGTTAAGACTTTGACTTGGGGATGACATGGTCAGAATGTTATTTTCTAATTATGACTCTGGTAAGTATATGGCGAGAGAACTCAAAGTGCAGCGGGGAGACGGGCTATTTGACGGTCACAAGAATTCATGGAGGAGAAGGTGATTGATGGAAACTAGGCAGCGGGGACGCTGGGCAGGAGGCGCCGGGGCGGACAGAGACAGGGAAATGAACCAAAACTGGGAGGAGCGAGGAGAGAGAGACCTGAGGGAGACTGTCTGGAGGCTGGCCTGGCGAGTGGACACTGACAGTGTTCTTCTCTGAAAGAGAAGACTCTAGAAGACCAGCGAGTGCTGGTAGCAGAGGGAGGAGGATGCGTTGGGTTTCAATATGTTGAGTTTGCTGTGCTTTCAGATATGCCAGAGGCAGCTGAAAGTATCTACCTGTGCTACTGTTTCTGTGGACTTGTCTTTGATGAGAAAATGGGAGCAGTATGACCTTGAGCGTTATCCTGAATGGCCAAATATGAAAAAATGCTCAGAGCCAGATAGGAAGTTTCCAGCGCTGAACGCAATTCTGCTTTCTCTAGTGTACTCTCCTCTGCAGCTTATGGTGAAATTTGAGTCTTTTAGATGACAGGAAGGGATTGGAAAGATGTAGCATTTCATCCGCAGTTCAGCCCGAACACATGCGTTGGGACAGCCTGGAGCATAACGCCTCCTAGAAAGAGACTCAGGACACCGTGTTCCCTATTCGGACAATGTCTGTACATCTGGAAGGCAGTAAAACATGCTCCGGTTCCATGAACCAGCCTGGATTCCGACTCCTTTATCCTTCTCTGAGCACAGTAGGGAGCCGCAGGTAATCATCGACTTGCAGCTACAGCATTGTGATTATCCAGGTGGGAAGTCTGTGTGCTTTTTCTTCATTGTGCTTGGTGAGAGCAGGACCCAGTGCTCTTTGATGGGGGGGTGATGCCTCTTTCTTTGATCTCTGGCTGCCTATTCCTATTCCTTGGTTCCTGTTTGCATTAAAGGCCACAATCAAAAGTAACAGAAGCTTCAATCACATCTGATGGCCCCAGGCCCTGGGACCCCAGGTTCTGCAAAGGCTGCTGGGATTGCTTGTCTGCTCAGGGAGACATGGAGGAAGGGGAGTCTGTCCTTTAGAATGCAGGGCGGTCTGCAGCACTGCCCAGCTCACAAGAACAAGGCTGCTGCTTCTTCCTCAGGGAGGAACAGAGTCGGGGAGAGAAAGGCAACAGGAAGAAAAAGAGAAAGCAACTGAAACAGCCTGGCACTTCAGCAGGTGGTGGGAAATGGGACTGAATTGGACGCTTCTTCAAGGGGAAGCACAGAATTTCAGAAAGGAAGTCACAGCACCGTCTCCTCCTGGTTTTCACCAGCACGCAAGCATAACGGAAGTTTGTGTGGAACCAGAGAGCTGACAACTTTGCACGTATATCCCCAGACATTTTAGCATCTTGGAGATTCTAGAAGCAAAAATGTGGACCTCTTTTCTATCCGAAAGTGAAGGCTGTGAGCACACATCCTGGGAGCTTTCAGCAGCCGGGGAACCTCAGCAGAAAAGCCTGGAACCACTTTTCCACCTTCTTCCTAAAGAGAGAGGCTTGATGACCATCCATCTGTCTCTATAAAGCTGGGATCAAGTAGCCTTGATCTCTGGCCACTTGCAGAAGGGAGTTGTCTTTCTTTGAACCTACGCTGAGCACAGCACCCAAGCTTTGAAACTAAGGAAAGTACAAAATAAATGATCCTTTGTATTGCATGGTTAATGATGCCTCCACACAACTTCAGGGAGCAGGCAGAGATGGAACTGAAAATTCTCATTTTATAGATCTGCATGAGAAGTCCGTGGGAAGAATCCGAGAAGCCTGGTGACGGGCCAAATGTCACACAAGTACGGGGGTGGTCATGAATCAGACTTCAGACTTCCCGACTGCCCTTTCTGTTGCTGTTGACGTAAAAACATTTAGTGAGCATTTGCAATAAATAGATTAGGCTTTAGAGGCACAGAGACAGTCATTGCCTGCACTCTGTTGGAATCTGGATGACAGAGAGCCTGGGAGAGAGAGGAGTCGGCGTGGAGTTCAGCTGACATGACTCGCCTGCACCTGAGCTCGTTGTGGCTTGGCTCCATGGTCATTTTTATATTCGCATTTTATTTAAGCTCGCATTCAGTTTTAACCGGACATCCTACTGCACTGATGTTAGTTTTTAAGTTTATTTTCACTGCTGGAGCATCACCAGGGCATGATGTAGGTTGAACGTGTGCATCCTATCGTGTGCGTCCTATACCTCAATGCCAGGATGAAGGTCACCACCGCCAGTCCAGGCTTCCTTCGCCGCACCCCACGCCTAGTGCCCACTTGCCCCACCCCCTTCCGCCTCCCATGCAACTTGACTTTATCAACTAAAAGTCCATTTTGTTTGATTGCCTTCGTTTGCTTGGTTTCACTACAGATCATATGTGAAAGAACATGGTACTTATCTTCTGGCTTAACTCACTGGATAAGAACGGTGTGTTCTGTGTGCACAACAGAATACAACTCAGCTCTCAAGAGAAATGACATCCTGCCATCTGGAATGACGGGTGGACGCAGAGGAAATTAGGACCAGTGAGAGGTCATAGGGCACCATCTACGGTCCCAGGAGGCTCCGTGTTCTTAAAAGAAGTCACTGCAACTCTCTCGGCCTTGGCCCCCAAATAGGTGAAATGGGGATCATCATTCCTGCTTTCAGGAGTAACCGAAGGATTTTTATTATGATGATGGGCTCCTTCAATGATCTTTGACAAATTCTGTCAGAACTTTTAGAAAAGATGAGTGACCCCCAGTGACGCTACTTCTAGCAGACGACTTCCAGGGGAGACTTTCATTGCACCCTCAGAACCACATCTCATTTGACTGGCAGCTGAGGGATCTTCCTCTCACAGGACTGACCGTCCATTAATGGAGTTTTCTCGGCTGTCTGGTCATCGGCCTCCAGTCGGCAGAATCTTGGGGGAGAAAAGCAAGAGCATGAACCCATTCTGGATAATCCTGTCCCTGGCAAAATCAAATGTCCCAAGTCCCAAGTATAAATCGCCTCCTAATTAGGAGATCAGTATGCCACCAAGTGGGGCTACATGGATGTGAAGGCATCTCACAAAGTGCCGATTAGTTTCATAGCAGCAATGGCATTTAGTGCCACTTCAGTTAATAGAAAATGTGTTGGAAATGGCCCATCTTCAGCAGCTCAGAAAAAAAGGAAGAAATGACGGGGAGGCAGAAAGACAGGGGATGAGGTAAAAGAAAAGAGAAATGTTCATCTTCTTCTTGGAGAAATATGTGACACTGTAAAGGGCTTGGGACAGGGAGTTGGAATATCTGGGTTTGGGGGTCTCCTGACCCTGCTGTGCACCAACTCAGTGGGTCAGGTTGCTTCTTGCATTGGACCACAGTCTTCTGATCTGTAAAATGGAAGTAAGTAGAAAGGGCTGCACAGCCCCCTCACAGCGCAGTCTTCAAAGCCTGTGGAATGGCAGGCTGCGTCGGTTATCATCACGTTCTTCTGAATCCAGCCACCCTTCATATCTAGAGATGCATCATTTGGGGAACTGGAGAAAGGTTGTTTTGTTCATAATGACATCTGTTTTGTGACACCTTTGGGCTCTTGGCTTTTTGGGATATAGCCAAGTAGGGGTTTGGAGGGTGATCTGTCAAGAAAGGGACTCCTATCCTCATCTGGTTGGAAGGGTTTGAAAAGATGATGCTTGTGAACGTATCCCAGTGTCTGGCACGTAGCAGTTGCTGAAGAAATTCACCCATTTCAGCCCTCGGTGCCAGTCAACCACAAAGACTTGATGATTGTCAAGAGTTGTGCATACTGAGTTCTGCACTTCCTTTCTCCCAGCCTTTGTTTCCTCATCTGGAGAGAGAGGACAGACTCCATTTAAGCCTCCAGGGTACCACTCCCTTCTTGTTATTTAATAGCTTCCTTCAACCCATCCAAGTCTCTGAAGGCCTCATGCACAGGAAAGAATGTAATTTTGAACAGATTTTGAGAACTCTGCCTGAGGTGTGGTCAGCCTTGCTTCTCTAAGGTCTTGCTTTTCTGCAAGGTCTGATCCACATCCCTCCCCCAGATTGTCACCCACCTGCACATGGCCCTCCGTGAGCCTAGAGATCAGCATTTCTGGAAGTAATCACTCTCGTCCAGGCAAAATTGTCAGCATTAAATGTTGGTTTGGGAGGACGCTCCCTGGCACAGAGGGTGTCTTCACGCTAGAGAATGTTCTGCTAGAGAAACTTTGGTCTTTTCATCAGCCTCAAGGCAGAGGGTCTGCTCTGTTGAAACAGAATAAAAGCAATGACCTCTTCTGACCGCAGCAGCGGTCATCTCCTCTTGGAACGTGTGGGTGCTGGCCGCCGTGTTTGAGCGCCTGGGGCAGGATGTCCACACCTCCCCGTCACGGAAAGTTGCCGTCTAGCTCGAATTCCACGTGAAACAGCCTCTGTTGGAATCCAGCATCGTCTTAAAGATTCTGAGTGACCACTAGACTATAATCCCAAAGAACAAGTCCTGGTTCAGAGTAAGTATGAATAGATGTGAGGTTTTGAAAGAAGTTATTTATTATTCCCAAACCTACTGCCACTCAGAGGGATGGGAGGGTTGAAGGGGTCAGTCTAGTACTAGGATTTTGTATTTGACTCTGGGGCCCTGTTCCTATTTCAGCGTGACCTCATGAGTACTTTGGGGTATATCCTGGGTCCGTAAGGGTTGAGGTATAGGGCATCCTTTATAATCGATCTTTGAAGAGATGGAAATTGAAGAGACTGGGGGGAGATCGAAGAGACTGACTGAATGACATGACTGGAGAGAGGAAAAGGATATTTTGAACTTCCTCATTAAGCATACACTTAGTCCCCACTCTGTGAGTCTACACTTGTGTGGAAAAATGTGCACCTTTCCACGTGAGATGCGATAAGGTAGAAAGGGAGACAGACCAAGAACAGGTTCCCCGAGCCAGTGAATGAGAACAGGTCCCAGAACTACTTAGTCTGATCAAAGGCCTCCTTCTACCTATCCAGTCTTTTCACACATTCATCAGGGATGTCATGTATTTGGCCACAGGTCTCATTCATATGTTAATGCATTTACTCTTTTCTTCTATCTACCCATTCACTCATCTAACCAACCAACCAAGCAATTTTTCATCCGTCAGCTTTTATCTCTTCATCCATCCATGTCTCTCTTCCTCCCTCCATCCATTCGGTGCCATTTGCTGAATGCCTACTATGAACCAGACACTATTGTATGCTGGGGCTTGAGCAGTGAATGAGGTACTCAGTAAAGAAGACTTCCATTGAGCACATTAACATACGTCTATGATAAAATTTCAGGATGTGATAGGGTTATAAGGACAGTAAAGCACAGCAAGTTCTAGTTACGCTTGCGTGGTCAGAGCATGCCTCTCTGAGAGCCAAATACAAGGTAAAGGAGGAAATCATGAGAATACGGAGAGGACAAGTTTCAGGGAGAGGAAACAGCAAGTGCAAAGGTCCTGAGGTGACATGAGGAAAAAAAAAAAGCTGTACGGCTGAATGAGCATGGTACTGAGTGATAGTAGGTGAGGTGGGAGAAAGTAGACGAGTGAGAGTTCTGAAGGTTATGGGGAAGAATTTTGAGTTTCTTCTAATTGTAATGGAAAGGTCTCACAGGCTTGAATGCAGCTGTAAAATATGATGTAAGCAATGCCTTTAAAAGGTTACCTGCCTCTAGCGAGAATGTAGACAGATGGAGGTAAGAGGAGAAACAGGTGGGAACAGCTGGATGGGTTAGAAAGCAATAGCAGAAGTATGAATGGGAGGTGATGAACTGGGGCAATCGTGACAGAAGTGATGAGAAGCAGATGCATCCTGGAGGGAATTTGAAGATCACATAGGTGGATGAAGGTGAAGGGAGTGAGGAAGAGGAGTGAAGGCTGACCATTAGGATAACCAGCAGCCACACTATTTCCTGAGCTGGGGAGCACTGGGAGGGTCTGTTTCTGTTGGGGGGATCCAGAGACACTAGGTTTGTGATATCTTTCACATCTCCGGGTGAAAGTGTGAGACTAGCGCTTAGAGGGGAGGTTGGACCACAGATAAAAATTGAGGGTCATCAGTGGCATTAAAATCAAAGGTAGAGAAGGAGGTAAACCCGGAACAGACCCCAAGTCCTCCAGCCACGTGCCCGTCTGTCCACGGAGCGGAGTTGATCCAGTCAAATCTTCCTCGTGTGTCACTTGATCTGGGGAGAGGAGCTGTCAAATGAAAACCAATTCTGGATTTAATAAAGAAAGACTTTAGTCAGAAAAATGATTTCATGGGGGAGAAAGAGACTTTGTAAGAAGGGAGGAGGACGATTGGAATAGGGAGAGTTCTGGCAATAGATCTGCAAGCAACTCAAGTGTTCTTAGGTTAAAGAGTTTTTCTTTTACAGGGAGGAGGAAACAGCTAGAAAGAACAACGTATGAGGGGATGGAGATGAGTGGGCAGAGGATCCGAGAATCTGAGGCCAGTTTTTTCCAGAAGGGGTTGTTGAGGGGAGGCTGTGCACCAGCTGAGGCTGAGGGTGGGCCGGGGGAGGGAGAGGGAGAGCTTCATTAACATTCGATTAACAAGCATGTGTCCCAACTGATTAGTGGGGACAAGAGTTCAGCTAGTCATTTAGGAGGCAAAGCCTGGGAATCTGGAGGGTTTAGTTTCCTATGCAGAACCTGCCTGTCCCCCAAAGCGGTCACTATTCTGACATTCGCACTGCAGGTAAGTTTTGCCTGTTTTGAAATTTCTATGAATGGACTCAGTTGGGATGAACCCTTGCATCTGGTTTCTTTTCATGGGGCATCTGTGTGGTCACCTGGAGAAGAGTGGTGTTTGCAGTAAGCCAGTTCCCGGAACACCCAAATGGCAGACAGATCTTTAACCATCGCCTTTTTTCCCAGAACAGTAAATCATAGGGGTTGGGAGAGTCCCACATGAAGAGTCAAGGCTTCAGGGTCGGAACTACACGGGACGATGCGGTCCAGGTGAGAGGTGAGGGACAGGGCAAGGCTTGTGGCTGAAATCCCGAAGCCAAGTCAGAGATTCTTCCCAGGGGCCCACTCCCCTCTACACGCCTCCAGACACAAAGGAAGGATGTCAAGTCACTTTCCTTTGGTACACATCCTCAGCCCAATGTTGTCCCCCCATACAGTCATGACAAAGGCCACCACTCCGTTTCTCATTTTCATATCAATTGGCAGAAATTATCTTTATTAGAAAAATGAAATTTTCCTGTATTTACATTTTTTACACCCTAGGACTGGGATCTTGCTGCCTCGGGAGTTATGTACATATCAGGTGCACACACATTTCAAACCCCATTCCTTAAAACAGTTTATAACACGTTGAACAGAAATAAAAGACATACGACAAGAAGACAACCATAGTATATACTTCCTCTATCATAGAAAGGTGTTAAGCAAACGTGTAATTTCGTAGCTATGCTTGGAAATATTTATTACAGTTATTAGCACTTCCTCATGCAGTGGATTAAAACATGACAGGTATAAACGGCTGTGGCTGGTAGGCAAACATCTATTCCCAAATGAAGACCAGTAAGTGGAACACACAGCTTGCTCTGGGCTCCACCACACAAGAGACCAAGCCAGTGCTGATATGGGTTTTGGACTGTGTTGGAATGTAGCTGGGGATGGAAGCCCTCGACACAGGGATTCAGCCCCACCCGTGTTGAGTTGCAAATGGACTCACACATGGGCCTTTAAAACACCTGGATCCAATCACTGTCCCGTGGGCAAGGACCGCTATTACGCGACAACTCCTAGATGGCGAGTGGAAAATGAGGAGCGCTCCCTCTTTTTCTGTGTGAGAAGGCCATCGTTTACTATTTGGATGACTGTACTCCAGCTACCCGTGAACCCATCTAATTCCGTCCGAATGTTCAGCTTGAAATATATATACTATACATAAACACACACGCACAGACATTCTAGTGTGATCAGCTACACTGAATTCTACCAACGAAATAATTTGGCAAGTCTGAGCTTTCAGATTTGATCTGGCAGGGGAATGAACAAGATTACGATTCGTGGTTAAAAACAACAGATAAAGAAATCTTGGGGGACCCTCAGGCTTGGAAGGGAACAGAACTATATCTAGCCATATAATTAATTCTATTGAGTAGTTTTGCTGAATTTTCTATGAAAATGTTATTCTTGAATATATAATTCATCTCTTATTTAGAAACAAACAAACAAAAAACCCAGCTAGGCAGGGAGCATCCTTTTCTGGTGAATAACGGGGGAAACCTGAATGTTTCAAGTGTTACTTTCACGCTCCCAAATCCATCATTATTGTTGGATGGTCTCCCCTGGATTTGACCCAGATAGTCATCTGAATCTTCAGTTTCAAAACTGGAGCATTTCCTTAGCAGCCGTGGCCCCAGAGCTGTGCCTACAAAGCTAATAACTCAAGATTAAAAAATAAAATAAAATAGGTTTAAAAAGTCAATACTGTTCATTTATTTGAATTAGCTTAACTGAGAGTAGAAATAATTCAATAAGCCTTAAACAGCTAATGTAAAAACCTCAATTGGATTCAAAAGGCTATGATTGTTTTTCATGGAAAAACTAACAATGTTTTCATATTTCTGGACTGTCACTATTTGCTCAGCTATCAATAGTCTTTGATTCGAGCCCTTTAAAAGCTTGAAACAGCAAAATGTCAGATCAATGAGAAGCATTTAAAATGCCAAAGACAAACTTAAGTTTGCTGGAAAACAATTAACCTTATTAATTTAAAAGGCAGCTGTGGTACTGGCTTCATGTTATGTTAGCATCCTTTTGAAGGCTCATCTTAAATCCTTCCCAAAGGCATGATAGAGAATTAACTGGAAGAGGTTATGACCCAGGGCTGTGGCTAATGTGGAATGTTCTAGAATGGCAAAAAATGCAAACCCATTGTTTCACAGATGTGGTACAGCAAGGGGTTGATGGGTGATCTCACTTTTGTCCTGCTTGTTTCTGCAAACTGCTGACATTTTGTGGGAGGAAGTTAATCTGAGAAGTGATTTCATTTTAAACCATTTGGTTCTGGCTCCCCGGAGAGCTGTGTGCTCAGAAACGTGGCCCCGGTGAAGACACACCATTGGCCAAATTGTTCTTTTGAACTTTGCAGTGTCTGCACAGCTCAGCATCCTGGGAGAATGTTGTCCTGTGCTCGTAGACCCAACAAGAGGATCACAACACAGCTATTAAACAGCTATCCGTCTTGAGAGAGCTTTTACTGCTAGCTTGAAAGATGGAAATGGCTAGAGAATTTCTCAGGGATCAAGGATGAGCATGTTTGTGTTAGGTTAACTGACCTTCCAGGACTGAGTCACAGAACCTCCCGGAAAAAAACATTTTTTCAGATCCCCGCTAAGTTTCTTCACCTGTGCAGTGGACCTAATGTGCCCATCACAGATAAATAACAGGAGAGACAGTGTGGTGGAGCGCATGGGGGATGGGGGCAAGGAAGAAATGTGGGGCTCAGTGTCTTTTGGGCTCTTTGAAAGTCATGGAGAAATATCCCAACGTTCTTGCATGAGACAAACTGAAGAAGCATTCAGTGATTTGAGTTATTTTCATGCAGTGACTGGAAGGTATCTCACAGATGATCTGAAAAAAGAACAGACCAAGAAGGAACAAAACAACTCTGAATAGCTGACCCTCAGTCATTCTGCCCAAAGCTCTCCATCATTTCTGCAAAACGCCACTTCCTACCTCCTGTCACACCTTTGAACCTCATTTGGTCTGCTTGGCAAAGATAACCAGACAGGCAGATGAACTAGAGGGACAGGGACTTGCCAATAACACGACCTTTCTTTTCTGAAAAGGAGATCCATCGTCAAGCAGCGCTTTAATGGAAGGGGTGGGGGGCCAGGCAGCGTGTGGACCAGAGCATTCTATCTGCATATGTGTAATGGAATTAGCCCTGCTATCTACTGAGAAAAGAAGAGAGGTTAGGAAGGGGATAGTTAAGATTAGGCACATGCTAGGTAGAGAGAATAAATCCCCAGGAAGCAAAAAAGTCAACCCGGAGTGCAAGCATACTGGGGAGAGACACAGAGAGTGGTCAAGTCTTCGAAGGGCCAGAACAGAGGTGAGAGCCCCAGGAGTTCTCAAAATACCCCCAAACCAGCCCAGGGAAAGGGCACCAACAAACTTTCTCACCAGAGAGGCTGAGACTCACCAGAGAGTCTCAGGGACCTCAAAACAGCATGTCTCTCATTCTGACTTCGTCTGACCTTCCTGGCAGAGACCAGGCACTTCAAGAATATGCCTAACATTAGGGATGTCGTTAGCAAATTCTTGTTGCTGATGAGGCTGAGACCAACCCTGAGCCTCAGTTTCCTAACCTGTAAAATGGGGCAATTGTACTGAATACCCTAAGGTTATTTCGAGGATTGCATTCTAGGAGATGCCTAGAACACAGTCCATACTCCGTGCAGATATAGATTGATGTTTCCCAATTCAGGTTTGACCCAAGACATGTATATGGAATAAGCAGGAAATCTCATGAAAATTATCTTATTGCTATTCCAGCGATGTCCAGAAGAGGATGGATAGACAAGAAAGAAGGCTCGCTTCTGCTCCCACCATCTTGCAGAAATACACCTGCATTCGGTTGGCCAAATCTTTGCCCCATTTTCTCTGTAGGGAATCTCATGCCTTCTCTCTGCCAGCCATAACAGTAGGCACTTGGGACTCCATAAGGAATTCTCCCTACCCCTTCCCTGAAACATTTCTACCCTGAACTATCATAAATATTCTTCACAAGTCAAAAACAGAATCAAAAAATAAAAAAGTGCTTTCAGGAATAATCTTTTTACATCGTGATCTATTTTCTAATCCTTTGAGGATTTTTTTCCCCAACCTTTTCCTGAAGTGCATGTCACGAAGCGGAGCAGGACGATTTGGCGAGGGCTGGAGAACTGAGTGGCCCCGATCCCAGGCTGCCTGTGCAAAAGTGCAGGAGGGAACGTCTGTTCGCCTGTCAGACACTCCTGGGTTCGCTGAGTATCTTCTTCGAAGATTACACTCAGCAAAGGTATCTGTAGGAGTATCAGCCACAGCCTCCAAAGTTACTTACTACCAGGTCTAGGGGAGGCTGTTTTTTTTTTTTTTTTTTAATTGAATCATAGACTCAGATACATTTCTATTTCCTGGCCATGAACTTTGTCATTTCTAGTTTTTACATTTAGTCTGTGCTTGTGTTTCTTGGGTTGTTGATTATTTTTCATACCAGAGAACTGAATTTCTAGATCACAAGCAACTTCCTGCTGCATCTCCCCAGCCCAAAAGGCCCTTTAAAGGAAAGTGGACACTTGGTCACATCCCACGCAACCCCTCAGCGTCCTTTTTCATCCTCGGTGCAGGAGCCAGAGCGTGCTGCTATCTCGATGACCAGTGCCATCTTCCATCTTTGGTTTGAGGTGTTAAACTATATCCCTTGTTGGTTTGTCCCAGGGATTAGGTCCCTGAAAATAAGTTTTCTCTTCTCCGGGACTCAGAGGCAGGGAGTCAAATTCAATGAGGGATGCATAAGGCTAGAGGAGGCAAAACCAGGTCATTTCTAGGGGCCACTCTGGTTTTACCCCAGAGGTATCTGGGAGAGCACTCTCGGGGAAAACCTAGAATTGAGTCAGCCTGGAAAAGAGAACCAAGATAACCATTGAACACTGAAGTTGTGGGTTCTGAATCGGGCTCTGATACCATCAACCTGAGAATCTTCTACAGATTACTGCCTCCTTGGGACATTTTCTTCTCTCCCTTTCTCTTCCCCCAAATCTTGGCATGGTCCTCTAAATTCTGTTTCTCTAAGGAGCTTCTGGAGAGTCCCCCTTAGTCGCTACTATGCTAAAAGTACTTCTGGGTACAGAAATGCAGGCGGGGGAAGAGGATAAGGAATTTAAACAGGAAATATGCCTACGGATGGGTTTACAGAAATCACGCACATACCACATCCGCCTTGTCTTCAGAAGCCACGGTGAGCAGAGAATATTCCATACCCCGAAACCCAGGTGTTTGTTATTATTATTTTTTTAAAAGAAAAGGCAAAGAACACAAACACCCAAATTCCACTTGGGCTTAGTCATTCCCATTAGAACTGAGATTTAAAAAAAAAAAAAAAAGAGTGCCCTCTCTAATCATCCCGTCAATAGCCAGAGTGGGTTTTCCATGTGTCAATACCATCATCACCTCTTACATTGTCACATACACTTTACAGTATGTACAGTTTTATTTGGATAATACACTTACGTGTGAATTATAGAAACCAAGCATGTAGAGTATGTACATGTGTACACGAGCATTTATATTCACAGATCAAGTGCATTTGATCACCGCCGATCTGGACCAAGAGGCAAGCTGGCTTCCTCTGCTGCAACGCGAGCTAACAGAGCAACCGAAGGGGTTGAGTGGACAGGGGCAACTGCATTCTGGGGGGACGTCTCAAGTCTAGACCCCACACAACCTCTCATTAAGAATTTTTGACCCTGTTGAACCAAAAGATAATGGGGTAACCAGAAAGACTGCCTTTGTTTCCAGAGAAAAGAAACATTGCTTTGGGAACAAAAATGGCCTTGAGAGAGAACTTGCTAAGTGCACACGAAAATGAAACCAATGCGTTTAGCTTCCCCCTATTGAGTGTTTTTCCCGCTTGAAGTCCAATTCTGTCTACTCTAGTCAGGGTTAGTGCCAAGAGGCTCTATCCCTGAACACCTCACGCCCCTTGTCAAGGACGAAGGCGTGGCAGTCATGACAAAGGTATTCAGCTCTTCTGAAAGATACTCAGGTTTCTCCAATTAGCATTTATCTAGGTCTTCGACCACAAGGGATTTTAGGACAAGGTACTTATTTATATGAGAACTGATTATTAAAACAGTACTTTTTGGGTTTAAAGGAGATACATTTTTAATCACCATTTAATTAACATCAACTTTTTTTTTTTCTTGTCTTTTTCATTACCAATTCTGTTTGCAAGGAATTCGGGGCATTTGTCATTTCCTGAGAAGGATGCAGAATATTGAATACACATCAGTGGCAGACATATCAAACAGAATAAACAATGTGTGGCTCTTTTGACTAATTAACTGCCTTGGCTTGAGTCCCATATAAGAGAACGATTTCATTTGTAAACAAGGTGTAATTTTCTCTCCCAACCCCCGTAAGGAAGTGTGAACTGATTTGACTGATTGGATTGCAATGGGTGAAGTGAATACTCTTATCACCGCACAGCTTTTCTCAGGCATCCTGGAGAACAGGGAAGAGAAAACAAGTGCAAACCCACGAGACGCTCATGCATGAGATGTGCCAAGGACACAAGAGTGCTGAGTGGTGGGCTGAGCATCCTGCATTGTTCATGAGAGTCTCCTGGCAGAAAAGTAGATCCAGGAGGGACTGACCTTCTCAGAGAAACCAGAGGTGACTTCAGTTTTGCAGGTAGAAGGAGAATAAAAAACCGTTCCAGAAATCCAAAGGGTTCCCAGCGTAGAACCGACAAAACCCTCCTCTTACCTAGACAGCTGGGAGTGGGGCCTGTGTGTCGACAGAAACATGAGCGTTTGCACTCAGGTGTGGGGGGATGCTTCACTTAGCATTCCTGAAAGATCATTGCCTCGTACCTGAGTCAGGTGACACGTGGGCCCAGATTGGGGTTCAGAGACTGACTCTTCGGCAGCCACAAATTCCAAGATCTCAGGGCTGGGACACGTCAGAGGAACCCTCTGTACTGGACCCAGGGCTCCTATTTACTCTTGTCCCCCCCACGCTGGACCCAACCTTTTTTTCCAGAGTGCTGAACGGACCTATATGACCTTTGAATAGTTCTACTTCATTGTTCTTTAAGTGGAGATTGGCTGTCTGATTTTTGGTCAATTTTCTTATGTTTAGAGTCAATTCCATGATTGTGAGGAGGAGATACAGTAGGTCTTTTTGTTTTCCTACTTGCTGACTCTGGGTTCCTCCAGAACCCCACACTGTGGTTTCTTGATCCAGAGAAGAAAGGGGTTACTAGGGAAAATAATGTGTCATTACAGGGAGACCCTTCAATCTCCCTTCCATCTGTGGTCATTGCGAGTACAAATCCACTCTCGCTGGAGATCTGTCGCTTGGCAGCCCCCTGGGCTTTGAGAACGCCAGGGGAGGGCAGAATGCCTCTCAGGATTGGTGACACACCCCTGCTCTGCATCCTGGGCGACTCCCAAATGCATTCAGGCTAAGACATGGCAGTCTTGTGCTCACCCTCCTGGGGGAACGCAGGTCTGGGATTTAAGGAAAGGGCCAAGGCAGAAAGTCCCAGGTGTAGCTATGATTAAAAATCGGGGTGACTTTTCCGGGTCCTTCGATCTAGGAATCTCTGTCATTGGGGAAGCAAACAGAAAATGTCTGCAACATCCAAGAACTAAAACACAACGCTCCTGGTACAGTGTCCTGTGCCTCTTCATCCCTAAGCCCCCCAACCTCAAAGATGGTGGGAAGGGCTTCCCTCTACACCCCGCTCTGCTAGCCCACCACTGACCCTGAGAGTCTCTTCAACCCCTTTCCGTCACGACAGGAATATTCTAGGTCAGGCTCGCTGTCCCAGAGAGGAAACCATTCAGCAATTCCTCAAGGTCTCAGGTGACTTATTCCTGGCCCCTGCCCACTCCCAGGGAAACACTACCTACAAGACAGAATACATCAAGAGTAAAAGAAACCAAAGGACGTCCATCTTGCCTCTCTGTCTTCTTCTCTACAGACCCAACATCAAATGCAAGCAGAAGTCAAGCAAGGGTCAGGCCAGAGTTAGCTTACAGTTTCCACAGACCGTCAGCAAACGGACCCAGGGACTGCAAAAACGGGTGCCTACGCAGATCCCGAAGCTTTCAGGGATACTGACCTATTTCGCATCCTCGGATGACTAGATTAGAGCTCTAGAAAGTGTTTAACAGACATTTTTTGTGGGTTTTATAATACTTAACTTTTAAACTGGGAAATTCTGGTCTGACAACATGCCCTCACATCACGAGGACCTTGATTTCTTTTTGTTTCTTGTTTGCACTTTGCATATACCAGCCTGGGTGCTCAGGACGCCCGCAGCACGTGCATTCTCTTCCCTGCCTCCAGTTAAAAAGAGACGAACATTTCACGTCCTATGGGCCCAGCTTGGATCGGAGAATGAATAAGACAGTGGAGGTGACTCGGAAATGACAAATGCCTTCAGGGATTTTTCATCTCTCTCTGTTGGTGCTAGGGAAGCATTTTGCGCCCAACAGTGCGGATATTTCAGAAGAGAGAAACCACTTGTCCCACTTAAGTGTGTCTGCAATGTGGAGGATGCTCAGGGTAGATGCATGAGAGTCTCTCATGTTTTGAAGGCTTTTGATCTGAGGAGGAGGGGGACGAGGGGGGCAAGGTGTCCAAGTGAATTTCATGACGTCTGGAGAGAAATCTCAAGCCGCGGCCCCTTCGGCCGACAGATGGCGCTGTGCTTCTCAGGGATCCCAGTGCACACACCACATTCAGGGACTCGGGGAGCAGGGACACAGAGTCAACGGGACACGACCGTGGCTGTTCGGGGACCGCACACGTGACGGGTACTCTGGGAGGGAAGCGGTAACAGATACTATACAGCCCTGAGTCAGAAGGGGGAATGCAGACTTACGTACACAGGAGTCTTCGGGACACACGACACGGCTGCCGTGTCACAGACAGAAGATCCACACTGAGAGAGCGAAGACACACACGCGCTGGTGTATGCCACTCTGAACAAGCCACAGAAGCCGAGGGCGAGAGACAGAGTCTGTGCAACAGAAACGGGCGTCCAAAGAGAGGCTCGCAACTCCGCCCGGGCCTTCCGGACCGGCGCTCCAGACGTGTCTTGGAAATGGACTGTCCTGCAGGTGGCACGGTTACCGCAAGCACATTGAGTGGCTATTCTTGGGGGGGAGCCTGGAGTTCTGGGGTGGGTCTGGGCTGTGATGAAAGGCATAACAAGAAAGCTGAAACTGTTACAAGCAAACGTCCTACTCTCCTGCACATGTCAATCTCGCTGCAGCGCAGATGCACTCTTAACGGGTTTATTTCGTCTGTGTCACATTCACATGCATACCGTATTGCTTATTCGGTGTTAGAGAAACTGCGAGGCGTTTCTGATGAGGAGATTACAGGGTGGGCTGGTCGTAATGGCATTTGGAATCTAGGCAATCACAACATCACCACTGGCCTCCAAGGCATCATTATTGCCAACATACCTAGTGGGCATGCCCAGGAGACTTGCCCTCGTATTTGTGTTTTGCTTTTTGTTTGTTTGGTTTGGTTTTTTGTTTTGTTTTTGGTTAAGGACTCACCTATCTGGTATCTGCCGTGCTCAGCACACACCTCACAAGACTCCGTGAGTGGAAGACAACGGCCTGGAGCCATGTGCAAAAGAACCAACAGAAAAATACCTTCCTACATCCTCTTCGTCTTTGCAGGGCACTATTGGGTCTCGAACATTTACCCTCCGGAACGCGGGCCATTGCGTGTGTTTCCCTACAGATAAAACATTAATGGAAGGTTTTAAACATCAGATTCAATACTAGGCATTTTCTTGTACACACGTCTATTGCTGCAGGAGTTTAAAACCCTGGGGGTCGAGTACATAGTATTCTTATTTGCAGCATAAGGCAGAGCATGCTCCGAAATATACACATCGCTGTGGCCTCTACTGTCCCTGGAACAGTAGGATGCCGTTGACCTCAAGGACGATCGCAGATAGCTGTCACTCACTGCCTGGGACGGCAAGGAGTGTTTATAGGGGTCCGAGGGGCATCTCCCAATAACTAAGCGATGGTCGTCCCCATAGGAGTGGAGGAAAGGGTTATCGGAGGTGTGGTCCGGCAGGAGAGACTTGCTCCTCTTACTGTCCTCCAGGCCCTGGGGGAAGAGGGAGCTTTTGTTCCCCAAGAGTTTGCTGGAGGGGACACTAAAGAGACTCCCGTACAAGTTTCCCTCCAGAAGCCGCTCCCTGTCCTTGAGGCTTATGCTCCGGGATGGCCTACTCAGGTCTATCTCCCTGGGTTTGTCGAGAACGTTATCGGAGGAATGCTGGCGGCTAATCCTTAGCTTGCTCTTTTGGAACTGGAGGGCGTCGCTCTGCGCCCAGTCCTGCCGGTAGACTTGCTCCTGGGTGGCCGGGTTACCTGTCTCCTGAAGCATCTGGTCTTCGTCGATGTCATAGAGGTTCCCCGTCCGCAGGCAGGCGTCACACTTGAAGGGGGACCTCAGGGTCAAGTGGCCTGAGTAGGTGGGCAGGTGGGACAGGCAGCTGCGGCAGTGTGTGGAATTCTGCCGGTACCGGTCGCTGCCCTCGCTCTGCGGCGAGCTCTTGTCTTTCAGGCCGAAGTGCTTGGAATAGAACTTGTACTGGTCGTTGTTGGGGGGCCCGTCCTCGCTGTGCAGGGCGGTGCTGGCCAGTGGCAGCGTGGCGTCCGCCTTGCGGAAGCTGTCGCCAGGGGCTGGGTAGGCGCTGGGGACGTCCACATTCTCGGGGAGGACCACGCTGTCCACAAACTGCGGAGGCTCGAGGCGGAAGCCGGGCTCCTCGCCGTCGATGGTGTAGACCTTGTCCCGGGGCGAGCTCGTTTTGGCTTTCAGGTAGGAGCGCTCCACCTCGCTGCAGTCCTTGGGGTATTTGGAGGCTAGTGACCGTTTGAAGTTGTCCTTGGTTTTGTGGTTCTTATTGTTGATGGGCTCCCGGTGGCCCGCAGCCCGGCTGGAAGCTTCTGAAATGTCCGAGTGGGCCACCTCTTCGGGCAGGTACCGCGGGCTCTTCAGGGAGTGGGCCCGGGTCTCCGCTCCGCCCTCGTCCCTCTGGGAGACCGGGTTCTGGGTCAGTGAGTCTTGGCGCAGCGATTCCATCGATTTCTTCCAAAGCTGCCGGGGCCTGGAGCTCCCTTTGGAGTCGGTGCTGACGGCCACCTCCACCGTGTTGGGGTTGGCCTCGTCCAGGGTGAGCGGGTGCTGGCCGTGAAACACGTAGTTGTTGTCCTTGTGGCGATGAGCCACGAACGTCTGCAGCTCGTTCACGCTGTCCCCGAAGAGGCTGTCCTGGCCCTGAAAGGACCTGTTGTCTGAGTAGATCAGATTACCCTTCTCCGAGACCACGTCCATGATGAGGGACCCTCTCTGGATGAAGTCGGCCGCTCTCTTGGGAGAGTCCACTCGGGAGGAGTTCATGTTGGACACGGTGGACAGGTTCTTGGCCGAGCGCAGGAGCTTCAGCATGTTACTCTGGGACCCAGGCAGACTGAAGTCTGGAGACTTCTTGTCTTCGATGTGCACGCCGTGAATGCAGCTGTAGATGCCCTGTGGGGGGAGAGAGACCACCGTCAGCCGCGGTGAGGACAGGGGCGCCCCGAGCCTTACCTGTAGCGGGGAGACGCGGCCTCCCCTGGGGAGCCCTGGAGCGGCCGTGAAATCCCACGGGGATCCCGCTCGTGTGTCTGAAGTGCGTGCAAGCGGGAAAGCAGCCGGCTCATCTCGCCTCTTTGCTTCAAGATTGCCTGACGCTTTTGCCAAACAGTCACTGGAGAGTTTGAGAAAAGGGACTGAGATCTGCTTCCACAACTGGACAGTTCTCAGGACCTCCAGGAGGATGGAGGACACACTGTCTCAACATCCAGGCCACCGACTCCTGCTTTTGTTCACGGTTCCTGGGATTATCTTCGGAGTCTGGTTACCATGGGGCCAGCTTCTGGCAAAGTCAGTCAGCATGAAAGGGCCTCTTACTAATTCTCCGGGGATGGGCCCTGCCCACACTCTGCGGCTCAGGCATGAGATTCCGGCAGGTGTGCCGAAAATTCTCTCAGTCTAAGGACAGGTGTGACACCCCTGGCCTGCCATCGGGTGCTTTTGGGGGGATGGGTATAGATGTTGGGATAGAAGCAACAGTTGCAAAGGTCTGCTCTGATCGCCACCACCTGGGACGGGACGTGAGCCTGAGGGTGACGCCATCACCGGGAGAAGCAGAGAGACATGACAAGGGCGAAGCCTGGGTTCACCTTCTGGAACCTTTCACTTACACCGCCCAATATATTCTTTGCCTCTGAGTCAACCTAAGAGTCGGATTTTAGTTACCAGGAACGATGGAGGGTCCTGATGACCCAGAGACGCTGCACTGAAATCTGCCCAAGTTGCTGAGGGGTCAGGGACTCCTGGGGATCTCACGCATCCGCACGCCCACCTGTAGGACTCTTGTTTTCTGACCCCCCGCCTTTGGCTTTCCTTAAGCATAACTATTTTTTAACACAAGGTGGTCTGCCCCGGCGGCACAGCAGTTGGGTCTGCCGCCTCCTGCTGGCTTGGTCCACTCACATCCCAAGGACCAGGGACTGTGACCCCAGGCGGCAATGGGCGGGGTGGACCACCAAGATGAACAAGTAAATAGACAGCTAACTAAATAAAGCGCTTCCTCCTGTCTCCTCCTCCTGCCTGCTCGCCTGCGCTCCTGCCTGCACCTTTCTTGCAACAAACATTGCTCAACGAGGAGCCCAGATTCCCACTGCAACAGCAGGTAGAGGGTATCTGACATGGTGACGGGTGCTGCCCCTCTGCCGACGCCTGCCCCCAGTCCAGCAGGATGTGACCCGTCCTCCCACTGCGGGACCGGAGCCAGCCCAGAAGGGATTTGTGGCAGCCGCTGCTGGCTCTGACATCGGCGAGTGGAAAGTCTGGTGGTGAACCGTGGACACTGAGAAGAGCGTCTCCATCGGCCCCCCCATAGCGGGATGAGTTTAACCCGCAGGGATGCTCGAGGAACCGTGACAGCCTCCGCCGGCGCGCCTGGCTGTATTTATCTTGTAGTTTCTAAGGACGGTCTCCCCTGCAGCCTTCCAGGAAAGGGGAGCAGAGAAGCCTACAGTTGAGAGCTTGAGCCTCTTTCCCTGACTCGCTCGGCCCCGGGCCGTGTGCGTGGTTAAGGTCCCCGAGGCCCCGGCATCACGCCCCTCCACCTCCCTGCAGCCTCGTCTTCAGTCTCGTTCCGGGTGCCTGCGGCTAGCTGTCACCCTGCTGGAAGCACGCCTCCTCCTCTCCCCAGCTCCCAGGGTTGTGGGTGTGGACACCACGGAATCACCGTGCGTTTCACACCACACAGCACCTCTTAACCCTTCCTGCTACCCTGTGTCTGCTCTGCCCAATTTAGCAATAAAATAATCTTCGACCTGACCTAGAAGAGTCTGTTCCTACGGGTGAAATCAGTGTGTCGTCCTATGCTGGAATCGGTCACGATCTTTACCTTTTCCTTCTCTTGCTAGTATTGTGAAAACAGTTGTTGGCATTTTCCCCTGAATTCAAACTTTTAGTCTAACTCGCTTCCCTCCCCCTGCCCTGGGGAGCTGGGGAATCTGCTGCCCCAACGCCCCCCCCACTGCCCCCTGACCCTGAAACCCTGAGATCAACCTCCTGCTGCCTTCCGATCTGGAGGAGGTCAGGGAGGAAGACAGGTCCCAGGAGGTGGGGGGACGCTCTCTCCTGGCTTCCCTGGGTCCAACAGGACCCCCGTGAAGTGTTCCCAGGAGATCGTCCACCTGCTGCCGCCACGGTGAGGAGTCACTTGGACCAAGCCAGGCTGTACCCCAGGTTTCATCGACAGCATTCTGCAGCTGAGTTGAGCCCACTTCTAGACAGGCTGCAGAGCAGGCGGACTATACAAAATCATGGGAAACACCACTGGCTCCGAGTCCCTGAGCCGTCCTTTATTAGCTTTGTGGCCTGGGGTCAGCTGCCATGTCGTCTTCAGCCTCGCTTTCCACATCTGTGAAATGGAAACGTTCCCTGCTCAGGTGGGTACCAGGCAAGACATGGCAGTGTGAAGAAAGCCACAGATACACCAGCTCTTGGTCAGTCTGGGCTGGGTGAGCTGCTGAATCGTCCCCAGTTTGCCGGCTGTAGTGTCCCCCGGCCGCCTGCCCGCCCAATATCTTTTGTCGAAGTTGCAGGAGTGCACACAGCAGCCTTCACGATGTTCTGGGAAGCTGCCCTGGCTTCCGGCTAAGAGGAAGCCCAGATCGTACCTCGGGAGCCAAGTCCCCGGCTGACCTTTCCTTCCTCTCCGTCGCTGTTATTCGTGATGCTGGCTGCGTCTTCCAGGGTGTGGGAATAAGATGCCCTCTCACCCCAAGCACACACAGATAAAATCAGCAGCGATGACTCAATGGGCTGCTCAGATGATTCGTCCCGCCTCCCCCGGAGCGCCGCTGACAAAACATTCTCGTGGGGACAAGGTGCTGCTGTCCACCCCGGTTCCGAGGGTCTGGGCCTGGTCCCTAAGGTGTCTTCTGTGATCTGTGTGTTGGCGTCCCCAGGCACCAGTGCCGAAGCTGAGATCCTGCTCTCCAGTCTGACGGTGTCAGGAGGTGAGACCCGGGGCGGGTGAGTAGGTCACCAGGGAGGAGCCCTCCTGAATGGATGAGTGTCTTTATCAGAGATGCTGGAGAGACTCTTCGCCACTCTCCCCGGTGAAGACACGAGATATCTGGACCCAGAAGAGGCCAGAAGAGGCCCGTATCCGTCCACGCCGGCCCTGACCTCAGCCTCCCGGTCTTCAGAACCAGGAGCAACATTTCTGCCGCAGCCAAGCTACTCGGCTGCAGTATTTGTTACCGCAGCCCAAGCAGATGCAGTCAGTGCCTGGTTTCCACTGGCCCCAAAGTGAGGCCAGCAGCTCCCCTCAGCTCCTCTCCAAGCCCCTACTGGGAGCCCTGGGGAGGCCCCGCCGCCTCCCTGCTCTCTGGCTCTGCACCTCTCCCATTCCTGACGGGGCCAACACGGCTCCTGCTGCTAGTGACAGCGAATGTGCTTCCCACAGGAGACGCAGAGCATCTGGAGAGGGAAAGGCAGTGAAGATCGCCCGGCAGAGGAGTGGGCGTGTTTTTGTAAGTCTGTGGGAGACGCTTCCGTCTAACGTGTCGGGAACACGTGCCTGGGCCAGCGATGTGTCGCCATGTGCAGGGACTTCCCCAGAAACACGCCTGTGTTTCTGCGTGTGCGTGTGTGTGCGCGTGTGCACCTGCTCATGGGTGCTGTGTGGCAAAAGCTTTGAGTCTGTTGGCTGGATAGTCAAGGTGCTGCGAGGAGGACTGGCCACGGAGACAGCAGGCTAATGTGCAGAAAAACCATGCCTGGGGGTGGCGTGAACTGACTGCGCCCCGGACCCACATCCCCCAGAAAGAAGCCGAAGCCGGCCAAAGCGTGGGTCCAGCCCCGCAAACACTGCCGGCTGTCCTTGTCCACGCCTTTCTTCTAACACAACGGATGAAGGGAGAGGAGCCAGTTTCTCCCAGAGGGTCCCATTCTGCCCTCTGGGCCTCAGTGGCCTCATCCGGCGGATTGGAGCAGTCCCCTCAGCCTCACGGGGGGCCGTGCGGACTGCAGGTGGCAGAGGAGTCACACCTGGAACAGGCTTTATCAGCACAGCAGCACAAGTCAGGGCCTAGCTGTCAGCTCGCCTCCACCCACGATGGGCTCTTGGCTTGGGAACTGCCCGCGGCAGGTTTTGTTCAAGGAAACGGTCATGTGCGCGCAAGAAGACTTTCATTTGTGTGTGCACGCCCTGTGACGTAAGAGCGACCACGTAATAGGTGAGTGGGCAGATGGGCAGATGGGCAGATGGGCAGAGGCAAGCCCCTGACAAGAAAGGAGGGGCACAGGTTAGCAACTCAGACGGCCTGGTCGACGGCACCAGGGCTGAAGCTGGTTTGCGTCCCGACGCGTGACCTTTCTGTTTACACATATCGGCCTGCCTTAGAAGACAGACAATGTCGGGGGAGGGAGGGCCAGTGTTCCAGCAGGGCTCTCTGCCACCTAGCGAGGCGTCCAGGGAAGGGGGCTGGAGGTCCCCCCAGGGGGCACGAAAGTCCCTGCTGTGCCCCTATGGCACCTACGGTCTTCTCTCCCTGAGGGGGGCAGCCGGACTTCAAACCCCAGCCCTCAGCCCACAACACAAGTCTGCTCCTGCGTGCCCTGGTGCCCCACCTCTGCCCAGAAGGATGCTTCCCGCTGGCGTTTCACTCCTGTCTCCTAATGACGATCCTAGCAACTTGGCTTCCTTAATGGTATCGCAGAGGAAACACTTTCTAAAACAAGCAGGATTTACAACCAAACACCACAGTGTGCATTTGCTCATGATAATCCCAGAACCATTTGGATACGAAAACTCTTTAGTAATTGGCAGAGAGAATAAACTTAAAGTTGGCATAATACCTAGCTATATGCGTGTGTGTTGTTATTTTTAAGCATTCTGTGTGTTTAGATGCCATCAAGCTAATTAGGAGATATGTATTTACACAAAACCCAAGTTTACAGTGCCATTGATTAGAGAAAATAAATCACCTCACGAAGCTAAGGTGCTTTCAGCTTCTCCAAAGGTCTTAAAATCACTAAACGCTAAGAATACAGAGGCCTTTTGAAAACGAGTACTGAGTTTTTTCAAAAAACATGAGCAAATGGGTGTTTTTTAACCAAATGTTTTCCACTGGGTTTCAAATCCTAATAGTATTTTCATTAAACTCTTTGAGAATAAAAACAAAAACAAAAAATGAAGATGGTAAATGAGAGAAAGAGGTAGATGGATGAATGGATGTGGGGATGGACAGATAGATGGGTGGATGGGATGGGTAGTTGGATGGATGAGAGAATGGATGGTTGGGTGGATGGATGGTTGGATGGATGGGTGGATGAGTGGATGGGTTAATGGATGAGTGCATGAGAGAATTCATGGATGGCTGGATGGGTGCATGGATGGATTGGGTAGGTGGATAGGGTTGGTGGATGGATGGATGAATGTGAGACAGAGGTCAGGGAAATGGGTGGATGGGTGGATGGGTTAATGGGTGGGTAGATGGATGGATGGATGGATGAGTGTATAGATGGATGAGAGAATGGGTAGACGAGAGAATGGATGGATGGATGGATGAGAGAAGGGAGGATGGATAGATGGAGGGGTACAGGGATGGATGAGTGGATGGGTTAATGGGTGGGTGGATGGATGGATGAATGGAGGACAGAAGGATGGGGGAATGGGTGGATGGGTGGGTGGGTGGATGGATGGGGGATGGGTGGACAGATGGAGGGAGGGGTAGAGGGATGGATGAGTGGATGAATGGATGGGTACGTGGGTAGGCTGCATAGTGTGAGTCGTATAAAATCTCATGTGTTGCTTGCATTTGATGTTTATTGTCATATTACGTAGCATGAGAGGAGATTTTCTTGGATTGCTTGTGAACTCAGTACAGTATGTATACATCATGCTGAAGTTATCTTGGCTTGAATGTGTACTGTGTCTTCTGCTTGAGCAGTTTGCATTTCCCGAGATACTTCATCTCTGCGCTTCCTTTCAGGCTCTGCTCCCGGCACATGCAGTCTCCCCACCCTCTGTCACAGGCAGATTCTGCTGCTATGTGTGTCCCACTGGCAGGTGTGCACAGCGACCACCCCTTGTGGGAATCTCAGCAGTGCTGTGAAACATGTCTGGGGGCTGGAGATGGAGACCACAGACCGGCTGCGTTTGACCCATGTGGCGCTCTGATGTTTTTTAAAATGGAATTAGTTGCCAATATTTAAATACAAGAAGATTTCACATAAAACCAGATGGCCCTTTTCTCCTTTAAAAACTAGAACATCCAGTATCATTGGCTCACATTCCCATAAGGAGGCGGGAAGGAGGAGCATCCCCTCTAGGATGGCAGCAGTGGGGATGGCAGAAGTCCCAGCATCCTCCACTGCTCCCTCACCTTGACACCCAGTTCAGCTGCTCTCTGTCACGTCACTAATGCTACGTCTTTATGCCCAGCCCACTGCGCCCATTCACACCCCCTCACCACCCCCAGGTGGGTTTGCAGGCCCAGCTTAAGAACAGGATCTGGATGCCCTTCCGACAACCAAGATGGGCTGGTGGGAGAGGGGGGATGCGCAGACCCCCGAGGAGCAAGAATCCCTGACGCCGCCGGGGGCCTGGCTGCTGGCGGAGGGAAGCGCTCCCAGGAGTACTGACCCTGCTGATGGAGAAGAGGAGGCCCGGCCGGTCGGAACATACGCCCGTGAAGCAGAAGCGCAGCTTCCAGTAGAAAAGGTGCTCCCAGATGAAGGTGATGAGGCTGAGGGCCATGGCGGCCGCCAGCATGTAAAACACGCCCGCCATGTTGTCAATGTCCAGCTGGCTGCTCATCACCTCATTCTTCTCGTTGTGACAGATGCCCGTGAGCCACAGCGTCTCCAGCTCCTCCATCTCACCTGCAAAAGACAAATGCTGAGCGCAGCGCAGGCACTTGGGGACACGCCTCTGAGTTGTGGGAAACACAGGCGATGCAGACCTGTGTACCTGTGGGGCGAGCGGCTGGTCTGGGTCCACTCAGTGTCGAGTGACGACGACAGGGCTCGCGGCTGCCACCGTGTAGCTTTGTAAGAAGATGAATGAGCCAAAGCTCAGAGAGGACTTGGCACCGTTGCTGGGCTTGGCGATTCCTGCTTTTCTCGACCCCTGCCCCCAACACACACCCACGCTCGCAGCAGGGTGCGGGGTATCTGGCAGCATGCTAGGGTGGGGAGGCAGCATGCTGCCCACAACATCAGTGCTGACTTGCTGTGTGACTCGTCACAGTTGTCCTATCTGTAACCACTGACTTGCTGTGTGACTCCAGTCACAGTTGTCCTATCTGTGAAATGTGTCTGATAACAGCGCCTGCTTCCAAGGGTGGTGGTGCGGATTCAGTGAGCGCCCGTATGTGGAGCCCCCAACCCCGGGGCCCGGCTCCCAGCAAGCGGAAAGTTCTCACGCACGGCAGACTTCACACAAGCGCTGTGAAGGAAATCTCGCGCACAGGGCCTGACACCTGGCAATCCTCCAATGTACCAGTGTCCTATTCCATTAGAACATCTAGAGTGTTCCTCCAAGTCGCCCTCAAGCAGTGCCCACAAGGTACAAGGTGTGCAATGAAAAGAGACATTCCAACTGACTCTGAAAGACCCTTTGGAAACAAACCACCTCCCGGCTGCTGCAGGAACTAAAGAGGCAGGTGGGCTTTCCGTGCGACAAAGCAGACATGGGTGGCATTATTTTCTCTCTCCTTTATGTGCATTTTATTCAGTTGCCATTTAGAAGAGAATTCTCAGATCTAAATGTCTAGCAATTATACTGTCAAGCAATTTACTAAACTATGGCTCTTAGACTAGGATTCAGCCTCTAAAAATTATCCCTTCAAGGACAGCAAAAACCAAGAAAGATCATATAATGTCAAGTGACAAGCATGACTACGTACAAACACCTATATACAGATATATCCATCTGCAGATAAAGAAATCTATAGATGCAGATATAATTGTCTGTATCTATACAAACATAGCTCTATAGAGAGGAAAGATGAAGAAAAAGGGAAGAAGGAGGGGGAAGGGGAGGGAAGGAAGAGGGAGGGAGAGGGAGGGAGAGGGAGGGAGAATGCTAAGATGTAATTAGAGACATGTAGAGAAAAATAATACAGGACATACTCCAAATATTTGATTCTCTTTCGAGGAGTTAATAATTTTTATTGCTTTCATCTTGCTCTTTTTTCTGAAGCTTTTTGAAACTGGTGAATTAGTGAAATTCGTTTACTCCTACTCTCCATGCTATCTTAGGACACAGAAATCTAGGCTGCGATTATTTTCCCTTGGCCTTTGAAGGACGTTACTCAGCTTTCTGGTCTAGAGACTGCAGTGGTCAGAAGCTGCTACCAGCTGCCCCGCCATCACTGTCCACGAAGCCCGTCTTCTCCCTCCTCGCTCGTGGGAGTTTCATCCTGTCTTTGGGGCGGAGCCCAGGTGCGGAGCACTTTGCTTGCTCCATGTGCTGCTTCCATGGGATGACTCAGAATTTTATTCTGGAAAAACCTCATCCTGTCTGGCTTTGAGTAGTAACTTTCCTCATCCTACCTTTAAAAAATATTAAAAGGCAGTTTTTAGAGTAGCTGTAGATTTACAGAGCAACTGAGCAGAAGCCAGAGTGCCCAGACCCCGTCTCCATTCCTCTATTCACATCTACTGTTTATAGTTTATGAACTAACACCGATACATTATTGCCAACTAGAGCGCACAGTTTACATCAGCGCTGACTCTGTCTTGTGCATCCCACTGGTTTTGTCCAACGCTTAACGGTATGTATCCACCATGGCAGTATGATACAGAACAGTTTCCATGCCCTGAAATTCCACGAAGTCACCTCGCCATGCACCCCCATCCCAATCTGTGGCAATGGCTGATCTTTCAACTGTCTCCACATTTTGCCTTTCCCAGAATGTTCTATAGCTGGATCCACATGCATGGCGTAACAACAGGGCTACATTCTGAGAAACACGTCACTAGGTGACGTCGCCCTGTGTGAATGTCGTAGAGTACTGACATGAGCCCAGACAGACGTGCCTGTGACACAGTGGGATTAGATGGACCACCCTTTGGGGGCCACCACTGCGTGTCTCGTCTGCTGCTGATCCAGACATCTGAAGTGACACAGGACTGTGGAAGGCAGCTTTTTCAGGCAGGTTTCTTTCACTGAACAACATGTATTCAAGGTTCCTCCATGTCTTTCTATGTCTTGATAGCTCATTTCTTCTTACTACTGAATAATAATCCATTGCAATAGGTGGTCAATATGTTCATCCATTCGTCAATGGAAGGGTATCTTGGTTATTCCCACATTTCACACCTATGAATAAAGCTGCTATGGGCATTCATGGACAAGTTTTTGTATGTACACAAGTTTTAAACTTCTTTGGGTGATTACCGAGGAGCATTGTTTCTGGACTGCATGGGAAGATTAAGTTTTATGGAGATCGGTCAAACAGTCTTCCAAAGTGACTGTCCCATTTTACATTCCCACCAGCGATGAATGAGAGTTCTCAGTGCTCCCCGTTCTTGCCAGCTTTCATTAGTGTTGTAATGTTTTTGGACTTCAGCCATTCTAATAAGATGTGCAGCGCTTGACCACTGTTCTAATTTGCAATTCCCAAATGACATGTGACAATCTTCTCATTTCTTTATGCCTCCTGAAATATTCCGCACTTTCTTGTTCTATCGTCTAGGTTATTAACTTTGGATATCTTCCATTCCTTTATCTCTTCGTTCTGCCCTCTGATGGCTCCCACAGATTTGTCTCACAGTTTATTTGTTCTTTCATTAGTAATATTAAGCTTTATGATTCAATTTTAATCTATCTTAGTGGTGACATTGCTCTGGCTCTTTTATAGTGCTGCCTTCTCCTTTTAAAAAATCATCTTATCCTACTCTGTTGTTATGATTTTTTTTTTAAAGGTGCAGGCAAGGAGAGAGAGGAGGGAGAAGCATTTATTTTACTGAGTTGTTCATCTTGGTTGCTCTCTCTGGTCCCAGAACACAAACCCAGATCCTTGGGATGTAGGTGGATGTGCTGGGAGGAAGCTGCTGACCAAACCGCTGCTCCACCAGGGTGTTCCCATTATGATTAGTAAACCTTTTACACACTGAACAGTTTCAAACCCACCATCTTTCTAATGGCCGACCGCCCCACCCTCTTCCTCCACCATCTTGGGTCCAGGTCTCTCATTCTGCGTTGTGTGCGCGACTCCCACAGCGGATTCCTTCCTTGTGACCCTTGCGACTTCTGGTTATGAGCTAATCTTCAGCCGTCATGCTCCCTTCCAGCCCACAAGGTGTCCAGCCACCCTGGGCATCCACACAATCCTACAACGGGCTCTGGGTGTGTGTCTGTCGAGGCGCCAGGGGCTTTCAAGTTGCCCTTGACGGGGTGAAAAATTTCACCATAATGAACACAGCGTTTATGTGTACATTTTGACCTCCACACTCATGCAGGGTTTAGCTTCTCACTCAGTGTCTAGGGGATGGCAAGCCTTCTGGAAACTTCTTCGCTTGGATGGCGTCCCATGTGAACCCACTGACATGTTGGGGTTCTCTTGAAGCGTCATCTTCGATTGCTCTGCAGGGCTCAGGGACCCATGTGTGGAGAAGCCCTGGTCTCCACCTCTGACTGCCTGCAGCATCCTAGGCTGCTGTCCCTCAGCCGAGACGTCCTCTGAGGAGGTCCCACTCCTTCTCTTCTGGCACCAAAGGAACTCCCTTTCTTTAGACCTGGGCTGTGCCCTGTTCTTGTGCACGTGTGTACACGTCCTTTCAATTCTGTTTGTAGCAGGAAGGGGCTGCAGTTTTCCACTGCCCCAAAACACGTGCTACATGATGATACTTTGGTCATCAAGGGACCACGAACGTGATGGTGGACCCAACTTCCTGCTGCCTCGTGACCTCGCTATCACTGCAGAGTCATGTGCTGGCAGCGCCCTCACACATCCTGTGTTTACCTCGTCTCTAGAGCAACGTGTTCTCTCGAACTTGCTTATGTCTCATGTTTTGTTCATCGTGGTCCCTAAGGATCCAAAATCCATGTCTAATGTTTCATTCAAACGTGCATGAAATCACCTCATGGTGCATTTCTCAGAATGTATCCCTGTCATTAAAGGATGCTTGGTTATCTGCACATATAACTTTTGTAATTAGTGAAAAGTGCACACATATTTATAGGAGAAAAAAGGAAATACATCCCCTTTATAAATTCTCCCCCGCAAGGAGGAGCACTGGGTCATCAGAGTGCAAACAAAGGGACATGAAGGGATGTCTCACTTCGATTCCTCTCCTTCCAGCTAACTCTAGCGCTTCACACAGTTGTCTGACGCTATCTCAGGCCCGTCCGATGCCAACACCACCTCCGGATTCCTGCCTTTTTTCTGTTGCTGCTGCTTCTGTCAAAGACGCCAAGGCCACCCCTTCGAGAAGGCACCTGCTGCTGAGGACGGTGTACATTTTAGGATATTGTAAGGACAATGGAAGGAAGAAAATGTGTCCAAGGGTGAAACAGAAGCCACAGAAAAAGGGTATCAATCTCTCTTTGTGAGAAGGGCTTCCTCAAATCTTGATAGACATTGAACTTATCACATACAACCTCAGATTCCATCTTCTACACTCAGTTAAAATCTTTAATCATCTGGAAAGTACATACAAATCACAACCATCCATACTCTGAATTCCCTCCAGAAAGTGACCCCACCTAGAATATGGCATTATCTCATTTTATTTGTTTCCCGACAACACAGAACTTATTCTTGTATGATTTCGCCGTGCCTGAATCAGTTTCTGACAAGAATTACTTATTCAATAAATGTCTATAGAATAAAAAAAAAAAGAATGCCTGTGCTGCCAATCTCCACCTTCCTCTGGGGTTTGTGACAAAACCAAGGGCTCTGCGCCATGTTTCTAAGTTCCCAATTCCTCTTCCTTTTGGGGTCGTCCCACAGAGAGCCAGGGTTGTGTGCCTGGAACAAGGTCAGTCTAGATGTGAGAAACAGCATCTAGATCCTTTACAGGAGGCAAATATAAAGATTTCTCCTCTGCCTTCTGCCCGAACACCACCTCTCTTTAGAAGCCAACTTGGTAAAACCAGATTGTCATTCCAACAGGAAAGCAAGCGTACATTTCTCAATACTGATGACATTCTTTTGTGCCATTTTCCAGTTAATCATTTCCTGCCTCGTGGCCTGACTCTAGTATACGGAACTGTAGTTCAAACACTTTCTTATTTCATTTTTAATTTACTCAAGTATATTGTAATCTCCTGGAGGGAGATCAGGGACCGTGTTTTATGATTTTGATATTTCTCGTGGCCTGTAGCATGGAGTTGTATTGAATCCATATTTTCTGTTTCTGTTTCTTCCCTTACATCCCCAGGCTTAAATTGGGTAGCGCTGCAGAAATGTTCAGATCTATTTGCTGAGCTTTTCTGCCATATAAATAGAGGCAAAAGGGAACTTGCAACCAGCTTGAGACTAAAATGCTGGGATGTATGCGTGTCCTTAGCTCAGGGAGAGCAGCGAATATCATTTTTGCAAGTGCTGGGATGTTCACAGCACTATCTGTTTCTCCCATTACAAAGAGGCCATGATCTTTGTCAAGGTGATCTCGTGAACTGGAAATGGTAAATGGGACAATTAAAATTTTTCCAGAAGCATATTCAATCCTGCTGGGAAGAAAAAAGTGTAAGGCTCTCGTGGGAGCAAAGGGAGCCTGGACAGCTCTGAGTTTGAAGTCAGACTTGTTCTGGACACGGATGATGCCAAGAGTCCTCTCCCTCTCCATTTATACTCCAGGACAGGACGCTCAGCAGCCCTTGAGGGCAGTTAGGCAGGAATGCAAGTCAGGTCTGTTCAAAACTTCTTCCTTTAACACTGCGAAAATGGGCATCGTACCTAAAGCTTATACAGGATGAATGCAATTCCCATCAAAATCCCACTGGCATTTTTCAAGGATATAAAAACAAAATTTGTATGGGATGATGAAAGACCTGAAATAGCCAAAGCAATCATGAGGGGGAAAATAAGTAGGAGTATCACACTCCCAGATACTGAATTACTCTGTAAAGTGACAGTGATCGAAACAGAGATATGGATCAGTAGAACAGAAGTGATTCACCGGAAACTGACTTGCACATAGAGGGTGAGTAAATTTCTGACAAAGTCGTCAAGAATATAAGATGGAGAAAGGAAAGTCTTCACAAGAAACAGTGTTGGGAACACGGGATGGCCACCGCAACAAAAAAGATAAATCTAGATCATTCTCTAACATCATACACAAAAGTTAATTTAAAATGAATTAGAAATTGGAAAAGACTGGAAACCACAAAATACTTAGAAAACCCAGGCAAGTCATTCAGCCCCAGAGAGGTCTGTGAGGACCCAACTCCAGCATCAAGGAAAAGAAAAACAAAAATAAACAAGTGGGACTACATCAAACTAAAAAGCTTCTGCATGGTGAAAGAGACTATCATCAAAAACAAAAGACAACCTTCTGACTGGAAGAAGGTATCTGCCCATCATACATCTGACAAAGGCTTAATATGCAAAATATATAAAGAATTCATAAAACTCAACAACAGAAAAATGGACAACCTAATCCAAAAATGGGCAGAATAACTTGATAGCAATGTCTACAAAGAAGACATGCAGATGGCCAACAGGCACATGAAACGATGTTCTTCCTTACTGGCTATCAGGAAAATGCAAATTAGAACAATGAGATACCACCTTACACCCCAGAGACTGGCTTTATTCAAAAGTCTGCAAACAACAAATGTTGCTGAGGACGCAGAGAAAAGGGAACACTTTTTCACTGCTGGTGGGAGTACAAATGGGTACAACCTCTGTGGAAAATAGTGTGGCAATTCCTTAAAAAATTGAGAATGGAAATCCCATCATCCCACTTCTGAGGATTTACCCAAAAGATACAAAAACACTAATTCATAGAGATATATGCACCCCCGTGTTTACTGCAGCATTATTTAAAATAGCCAAGAACTGGAAACTACCTAAATGCCCAGCTTCAGATGCATGGATCAAGAAGATGTGGTATGTATCTACAATGGGAATACTACACAGCCCTGAGAAGAGATGAAACTCTGTCATGTGAATCAACATGGATGGAACTAGAGGGGATGATGCTAGTGAAATCAGTCAGAAAGAGAAAGATAAATACAAGATCATCTCACTCACGTGTGGATTATAAAGAAACAGAGCAAAGAAACAGAATTGGACATTGACGACAGAACTGAGCTGACCAGTGGCGAAGGGCTTCGAGGGTGGGGGCAAGTGGTGGTGGGGTCCAAGGGACAGGGGGAAGGACCTTGGCAATTTGGTGATGGGAAGAATGTTGTCATATAGTTGAGGAATGGGGAACCTGCACAAATAGGTTTCTATTATTTGGTAAACCAATATGACCTCGATAAGTATTAAAATAAAAAACTTCTTCCTAAATCTGTCTTAGGGCGAGAGCTCACTGCTGGCCGCAGGCATCTCAGCTGACCTCTGAGTCTGCACCGTCCCGAGGAAGGCAGTCAGTACCCGGAGCAAGGAGTCACAGCTCCCTGCCTTCCTGATGTAGCTCATTAAAAGACAGAGTTGTGAGGGTCTAAGAGACAGGAGCCAGAAAGATGTAAGATCTGAAAGGAGCAGGCGAGGTTAGCTGAGACAGTGCTGTGCGGGTCTCTGAGTCCTGCTCCAGTTGCTGCCTGGGCGGTACTGTGCGAGGCAGCTTGAAACACGGTAAGCTGCTCAGACAAAGGTGCAGGCAGGCGGGGCCGAGTGGGACCACGCATGCGTGTGGGTGCTCCCGTCACCCAGCCACTCATCTTCAGGGTGGAAGTCACGGATTGCTGGCAAAAAGGAATGAATGGAAATTCAAGTAGACACCACACAGCAAGTCACGAGAAAGAATGTTTCAGGAAGAAAACATCAGAATGGGCTAGGAAAGGGAGCGTCCTTCCTGATGGGTTTGGAGAGCATCCTGTCAGGGTTCCGTAGGCAGAGGAGGCAGGTTAGAGCCAGATGTTTTGAGTCCAACTCCCACCTCCAGCACTTAGGACCCACTTGACTTGATCCAGACACTCTACCTATCTGTCCACCCATGCTTCCCTCAGGAATCTAACTTGCTTTTCTTTTCTTTAATGCAGTTAGATCAGTTCTATTGATTCAGGCACAGTACCAGCATTAAAAAAAATTGAACTTACGTAGTGCTCCTATCAACCTGATGTTCCTGATCCCATAATCATACCCATTTTCCAGATGAGGCACAAAGAGGCTGAGGAACATGCTCATTTTTTGAGCTCTGGTTCTAACATCCAATTAAGTGAGGTTGCTTGCTCACACCAATTACGAGGATCACTGTTTCCTGCCTGAGGCCCAGAAGCTGGGGCGGGGCAGCTCACAGAATCCTTTCAACTCCTGGAGTCCTTGAGTCTGAGAAGGCCATCCAGAGAGAGGGCTCAGCCCTCCAAGAAGCTGTTAAGTCCAGGGTAAGAGAAATCAGTTTCTCTTTGCCCTCAGACTCATTCTCAGCACTTCCAGAGGGACCGCAGTCGCTTTTCAGAGTAGATTGCCTTCTGTTCCGTGGGCTGTGGAGAGCTGGGGTTGCTGCAGGAGAGGATTTTACAGCCTGCAATGTGACTGCCTGCAGACTTCTCTCCCGAGGTCGGTTGTAAAAAGTCCATTTTGAACCTGTATCCTTTAGGCTTTCTTTATCCAGGGCCTGAGGTTTGGCTGAATACATCTTCTAAAATCAGCCCACACATCCACCCTTGCAGCCACACATCCACATTTTTTTTTCTTGGTTTCTGGCCAAAGCACCCTACCCCAGGCAGGGATGGAAAGACAGGGTGTGGTGAGCAGTTGGGTTGGACGTTCTGTTTTGTTTCTAATCAAGGAGGCCAAGGACCTGTGGTTTTCTGAAGACTTCACTTGGTTGCTCTTGAATCATTCATTCATTCAAAAAAGAACATTTTTAAAGCACATAGCAGGTGGTGGACATCTCCGTGTCTTCCTACAGAGATGGGGAGCACAGTCTTTGTCCTCGATAACTTCCGAGTCCTATGGGGGTAACAGTCAAGCAAACACAGAATGATGGCAAGATGAGATGGCTGAACTTGCAGAGCAAGAAAGATGGGGTGCGTCCGAGAATTTCAGAATTGTGGGGAAGGAAGAAGCGGTCAGAGGGCGCTGAAGGGCAGAAACCAGAAGGACTCAGCTTTCATGCTAAGGTGTCTGGTGCATTCTAAGAATGGAGGGACCACTGGATGAGACAGTAAGTGCTTGGTAGATCCCAAATCTTTCCATTGCTGTCCACGGTTCTCCGGCTGCAGCCAGGTGACCAGAAACCCAGGATCGCTTCACATATCATACAGAGTTGGGTGTTCCAGGGGCCGGGGGCGGGGCAAATGTGAGCAACATGCTACAGTACAGAGGAAAGTCACCCCTAAATGCTACCTCGGTGACACTGCTGAAGTCCTGTCCTGGTCTCAGCAGCAGGCAGAATATGAGATGAAACTACCTTACTCCCAGGATATGCAGTGACTGGAAAAAACCCTCTTCCCTGACAAGGCGTCACTGCAAGCTGTCATCGGTCCCACATCGCCTGTACCCATCTATGGTGGACAACCAGTCACTCTGGAGATCCCAGAGACTTTGCCATTCTAGAATCCAATCGCCACTTGCTTCAAAGTCCTCCCTGCTGGGAGGCAAGTTTGTTCCGGGATCTTATTTTATTCTTGTGTCCCCAGTGGCTGGCTGTCACGAGACCCCTCCTGGAGTAGATTTGATCACTGATCTGAGGGAATACAAGCCCAAGAGAGCAAGGAATCTGTGAAGCCCCAGGCAAAGGGGGTCAGGAAGAGTTTCCGGAACCCCGAAATCAAGGCTGACTCTCAGGGTAAGCAAGTTCCAATCGAAGATTCTGGCAACAGAGTCGAGTGCTTCCCCGCAGGGAACCAGCTTCCATCTATAGCCGAAAGACGTCAGGAGAAGGTTGTCGCTGCTCCCATTGGGGCTTGCTGTGAGCACCGAGAGGGGAACTGACCCCGTTTCGGCCTGTTTGATGTCATGCCCAGGGACTGGGCACCTGGGGTTTCTCAGAAGCCAGGATGGAATTGGAAATGGCAAAGGAACAACTTGTGGAAAATTGAGGACACCATTGCTGGCAGGTTCACATTCACAAGGAGAACATAATGGATGGCTGTGAACTATGAACTGTGGTCCTGGGGTGAGGACAACTTTGGGGTCTGCAGGGCAGAAGCCAAATCCTCTCCCTGCAGCTGCCCTGGAAGGAAGCTGCTGGTCACAGCCGGGTGGTCGTCCGTGGCCTTGGTACAGAATAAGTTCAGCCAGACCACTGGATCACTGACCTTGGGGGCTCAGCTTCATTAAACTGACACCCTTGACTCAGTGCCCAGTGACCCTGAATCTAGAAACAACCACATTCCAGAGCCCAGGCCTTCTGTATCTACCATCTCTGATGTCACTGTTGGAAAGAAGAAGCACTTTTGTTGAAGGGAAGAGGGGGTGAGGAGGAGGGGAACAGGACAGGACTCTAGTCACGAATAGCCAGAATTCGGAGGATAAATGCTCCTTGTTTAAATGTCAGAATATTCCATTTCTGTATAATGCTGAGAAGTTGCAAAACCAAAATAAAAATAGGGCTAGGCTTAAATGGACCGAGTTAGAGGCAGAGACCGGCTGTCTTGGGCATAAACGTTTACCAGCGCCTTCCAACTGTGGTCTCTGCTCAGGGGACGGAGCTCGTGAACCGCAGAATCCATGGCTGGCTGTTGCCATCTGGCCGAGGTGCCCAGGGCCACATGACGGACTGTGCAAGTTTGGGGAATTTTACGCACACAGGTCCCCAAGCTGTGTCTTATGGAGACAAAAAAGGTAGAAGACGAGAAAAGGCTGAGCAACTCTGTCAAACATCAAAAAACGATCATGGCCACAATTTTTCATTCGAGGATGGAGAGGAGAGAAATAATCCTCAGGTGGAAAGACTGCAGGAAATTGGCAAGAAGTGCAGGAGACCCTAAGGATGCCATGGACTTCTGGGGTCTGCTTAACCAACGTGCCTCACAGAATATCGATGGTCAAGTCGCCATGCTAAAAAGCAAATGCATTTGTGAGCGTAAATGAATTCATGGCAACTCTTTGACATTGCACATTTTCTCAATCAATAGTACTCAAAATCCTATGACTCATTGTGTAAGAGTGTGAGGACTTTTTAATATCACAAAGGGTTCCTGTGATTCAGAAGGCTGTAGATGTAATAATAATCATCTAAAAAAAGGACTGCAATAATCCCACATCCCATGCCAAGGTAGATCTTCTTTCTCTTGGCAAGTAAAATGACATCACTGATTTCCAGGTCCTTCTCTGTTAAAGTTATGTTGATCAGCTTTCAGAGACAGTAAAATCCATAAGCAAAGCAGTCATGTCTATTCTACCCACCTTCCCCACTGCCCGGTGGCACTAAGATTCCGCTGTGGCACAGAGGAGAAGAGGAGACAGTAGAAATAAAAGAAAAGGGGAGAGGAGGGACAGAAGAGAGAGGGAAGAAGAACACAAGAGGAGAAATGAGACCTTTGCAGAAAGAACCCACACCTGTCGTCAGTGCCATTCATGACTGAAATGAAAGGAGGACCCAGCTTTTCTTCTGTAAGGAGAATGGGGGCGGGGTTGACATGCATGAGTGGGCTATGACTTAAGAACACTCTAAATCTCTCTTTGATGGCAGCACACCTTCTGGCTACCTTATCCCAAGACTAAAGTACCAGATGAGGGTCATACTATGGTCAGGGAAGACGCGGGGGGCATATGGCGAGAGTGGAGAAGCCAGATTTAGATTCAACACAGGAGAGTATGTCCCGGAGGAAAGATACTGTAGTTCTTGCGTCTCCAACTAATGATGCAAAATGAGGTCAAACTATACAAACCTAGGTCACAAGATAAGGAAGCTGAGGCTAAGACTTGGACCATTAAGCCACTGGCAATGATCCAACCTCCAACCTCACTGCCTCCGATGAACAAGCTAGAGTTCAGTCACACACGCCTGCTCCGCCAGCTCCGGGAGGGTAGAAAAGGGGAACTATCGACTGAAGTAGAGTAGATGCGCAATCTCGGACCCAGCAATTCCATTTCTGAAGAAAGAAGGGCCAACATGCACCTCGATGTGGGCAAGAATCCAAAAGCAGGTGAAATTGAGAAACAATACAAATATTTCCCAAGAGCAAACATCTACATTTCAGTATGGTCTCACCATGGAATACTACACAGGAATGAAAAATAATACTGTGCTCGTGTTCCAAGCAATAATATGGATTAATGTCACAGAAGACACAGATGAATGCATGTTGGATGACCCCACCATTTACTGAAGTTCAAAAGGAGGCAAACCTTATCCAGGACCATGGATGGTAGAACAGCTGTGACCTTTGGGGGTCGGAGGGGACTGGTGAGAAGGAGCCACAGGGAACTTTCTGGGGTTCTGGTTCTGGCTGAGGTCGTGGTCTGGGTGATAACTGCATGGTTTAATATGAATACACTGGGCCTTGAGATTTGTACAATATAATGACTGTATCTTGTCATTTATAGAAGGCAAAAAAAAAGTGTCTCGTAGAAATGCTGTTCTTCTGTTAGGGAGTCAAGAGAGGAAATAAGAAGGAAAGCATAAGGAATCAGACTGGCTAAATCAGAGAGAGAATTAAAAAAAAACAACAAAAAAAAAACCATGACATTTTGTTACCAAAAAAAAAAAAAAAAAAAAAAAAGTCTTAAAAGGTAAAGGGACATGAACTATGTTAAATTCATCCATATTGATGGAATTTATGAAAAAGAACATGTTTTATAATTTAAGCCAGAAGTCAGCCCTCTTTTTCTGTACAGGACCATAATTAGTAAATGTTTTTACTTTATGGCCACGTTCCCTGCCACAACTAGGCAGCTCTGCTCTGCAGCAGGAAAGTGGCCCCAGGCAATAAAAGGTACATCCATGGATGGGTCAGAGCTCCAATAAAGCTTTACTGACAAAAACAGGCAGTGGGCCATCGTTTGCAGAACCTTAAGCAATCAAAAAGGAAACACAATGCTTTTTATAAACGATCTAAATGAGCAAGAAAGAATCTCGATTTACAGAGTTCCTTCCCATTGCTGCCTCTATGAATTGGGTAGCTCCTGTTTGATGGAGGCACCCCCCCCAACTGCTCTGTTACATTGTATCATTAGCCTGTGAGGCTGCTGTCATTACAGTCTCCAATGTAGAGAGGAGGAAACTGACCCTTTAGGGTAAGTAACCTTCTCAAGGTCCTAGAGCAGCAAAGACTAATTCTTTGTATTTGAACTCAAAGCCTCTCATATTAACGACTCCCCAGGCTGCAACATTGAAAACTTTTGTGCATGAAATATTACAAAGTTTCAATAAATTACTAAAATGTTTATTAAAACTTATATAAATAGAACGACAGATGGTTAAACAAAAGATAAAAAGACGACTCCCCCTTTCCCCCCTTAATGAGTCCTGGAAGGAATTCAAACTTGGGTGACCCAGGCCCAGCTCGCGCACCTTCTAAACAGCAGGAGGATCATACGCTCACAGCTTCCAGCTACTGCTCAACGAGCACGTCGGTCCACTGTCGGTAGCACCACTAGGTGCGAGGACACCTTGGGGACATGAATATGACGCTAGAGATGACGATCCCTAGAGACATGTATGCCACCGTGCCCCCACATGACACCCGTGAGTTACGAACAGACTATCAGTAGAAAAAGCAGTGGGCGGGGGGGCATGAAGCTGCGCCTTCCCTCACGACCTACATGGGCTAAAAAAAAGTTTAAAATTCGGAAAATAACGAGCATGGTTCAAAAGTGATTATGGAACTTTATGCAAACTTTAAAATATGTGAGGACCAGCTGGTGTAACGACATGAAAAAGGTTTAAGATATAATGACAGGGTCTGCAGGATGGAGTGGCAGTTGGGTCAATCGCCTCCGAAGGATGCTGGCCACATGCCCCTGGGTTCAAGTCCTACGGGGGAGAACCAATGCGAACAACTAAATAAAAATAAAATAAAATGCTTCCTCCTCTCTCTCTCTTCCTGCTGCACCTCTCCTTTAAAAAGAAATATATATATATATATATATACATACATACATATGTAATGATAAATGAACACAGTAGAATATAAAAGAGTATCTGACTGATCATTAGACTTTAAAGAAATGTATCTGTGAATAACAAGTAAAGTAAACTGACACAATGATGTTAGTGTAGCAGATGGGTGACTTGATAGGCAGCTTTCCAAATAAAAGTGTGCAGGGACGTGGCCAGAGAGGGATCTGGGGGCCGCTGTGGGTCTGTGACATCAGTGTTTGACTCACCAGCAAGCCATCCATTACGTCTCATTTCAACTCTGACGATTCTCTGGACACTGGACTTCCTTGGATTGAGCGATTCACGGCTTGTCAGGCATGAGCGTGGCTGCTGACCTTGCTCTGGTCCCAGACTGATCGTAAACACTGCAGTTCTGCATGTCAGGGGACTGCGGGGAAATTCACCGCGAACCCTTGCAGATGAGCACGCTCGGAGGTGCTGACACGCAGAACCGGCGTCAACGCTCTCTGGGGTGTTTATGCTGTTTATCTGTTTCTTAAGCAAGTTCACACTCATTATTATTCCAGATATGTCTCCAGTTAAAATTGGGAGGGAGATACACAGGCCTCAGTGGTATGGCACCATCTGGTCACAGGCCAACGAAGAAGTGGTGAAGCCCTTTATTGCTCAGCTATGCTGAGGACTGACACATTTCTTGGAAAACATTTCATGTCTGGATGAGTCGTCTGTCCTGGACAGTTTGTAGGTCATAGAAGGGTCAGAGTGACTTAGTCACTGGGGCATAAAAGTGCTCCTAATCACCCCTCCCTTGGGGACACATGGCACCAGAGCTGCTATATGGTGTATAAATGAGCCTTCTGCGTAGAAGGCCCCGCGTAGAGTGGGGACATCAGTGAAATCCCAGGAACGTACCAGACTCTGTCCACCTGTCGTCTAGCATGCTCTGCCCCAGTGTTTCCAATGAGCCCACATCCCCACATGCTGGGATCACAGCCATCGGCCCCAAGCTGCTTCCAGACCTGACTGAATCTCTAGAGGCCGGGCCTCCTTCTCTGCCCAGAGGTGGGCTTTCAGTCTTGCCTGCTGTATTTTTTATGCTGTTAATAGAGCCTGGACAATGAAATCTCTAGACGCAATACTTTCGTGTCTCTTTTGCTCCTTTTTGAATGAGGATTCTGGGCATTAAAGTCGAGTTGATGAAACGTCCACCCCTGGGGCCTGTGTCCCATCTCGGGTCGCCAGGCCAGCAGGCTCACATGTGCCTCCTCTCTTCCTCAGGTGTCAGGACCACCAAGACCTGTGTATCTGCAACCCCAGCTAGGAACCCCAAGAGAAGGAGGGCGACCAGCACACAGGGCCAAGACCCAGGGTCATGGGCCCCAAGCGAGCAATCTGTTGGTGCTGGCATTTGTACTCAGCGGTTGTCAATCAGAGAATAAGATGCTTCTGTCGGGTGAGCACTGTCATTCTCAAACAAGACCCTTAAATCTTAGTGCTTATTAGAAGCTCCTGAGAGTGTGCCAGGTACCTGACGGGGGTGAAAATTGATGGTCCATACTTTCTGCGGGCTCCCAGGCGAGCCTGATGGACATAGACGGGCCTCTTTAGCAGGAAGGTAACTATTAAAGGCAGACAGCAGGCACCTTTAATAGTTTTACTATCCCACCACCAGAGCTCAGACGCTGCTCTGTTTTTCTTGGGGGACTGGATGTCCAGAGGGAGAAGAAATGAATGAGCAGCGGGGTGGCTAAGTTGGGGGGCTGTGTCTACAGCATCTGGTCTTCACTCACTTGAGCAGCGAGCTCGTGATTTCGATTAGCCTGGCTCAGCCCAAACTGTGAGTTCTGCCTTTGAAGTCTCCATTTGATTAAAACACATTTTAGCAAGGAACAATACCTTTCCGCAATGCCGGGGGTTAGCTCCGGGGAGCTCTGCGGGGAACAAGCAACTTCGCAATCAAGTTGGGTCTTTGAGAGTCTGAGAGGCTGCTCTGTATTGAGGCCAAACATCTGACTCTTCTTAATTACATTCTGTCCTTGTTTCATTCCTTCTCATCTCTTGCTTCTGGGTCCTGTGTTTTCCCCACACTGCCAGGGTTGAGTGAGCTCAAAAATTAGGCTGGGTCTGTTCCCTGGGTGCCGGGCCCGGGGCCCAGTCAGGCCTCCTTCACCGTGGAAATTGGAAAAGAAGCGGGGGTCACTTTCTCTCCACCCCGTGAGCCACCTCGCTCATCAAGTTATTTCGTCCAGTTCCATCTGCAGGGGCTGCGGTTGCTCCTTCAGCAAGAGAGGCAGGAGCAATGGCCTGCAGTCTCTCCATGTTTACATCACACCTTGTTCCCTTTCCAGATAAGTCCTGCCTTAAAAGGTGCTGCAGAGGGTCAGCGAAGCCAGACAGCCTGAGGGTGAGAGCAAGGCCTGGACGCAGCTCAGACCTGCGGCTCACAGGTTGGATACACTGCTCAGCCTCCCCGTGCCTTGGTTTCCTTGTCTGTGAGCAGGGATCAATCATCCTAATGCCATTCGATCACCGAGGACTAAACGTCATGCATACATACACAGAAGAGATATTTCGTGACCCATGGCTAGCCCTCCTGAAGCCGTCCTGTCATTATAAATGTCTATAAAAGTGGTAATAAGAGCAGTACCTGTTGAGTGTAGAGAGCAATGAAAAACTGGCTTTTGCCCTCAAAGGGGGTTCTCAAATTCTCAGCACCTCCTTTCCCCCAGGCCCTCATTTCATTTTGGTGTTTATCTCTTTAAATGAGGTGGCTGGTAGTAGTGGGTGTTGCTGAGTCATCTGAGGACTCAGGGGCCTTATGTCACAAAGAACTACTGGCAGGGGAGGGCAGCGGGAGGCAGATTCCACATCTGAGCAGGGAGAGGCGGCCCAGAGCGGAGACGGGCAGAGTATGGCGCTTGCCCATCTGTTTGTAGGCAGCGTTCAGTTGAAGGAGGAGGGCAGCCCACTCTAGATGTCCAGCCCAATGTTGCCTGGCACCCCTAACGCATACCTCCTGAATCTCCTCGCCTCTCATCTTTCCCTTCTCTCCCTCTTTCCTCTCCTTCTTGACTGTCCTGGTCTCTTATTCTGTCCATTTAGCCCCGTCCTCCACCTGCCCCTCCCTCCCTGACTCGCTCTCCTTCTTTCCTTCCTTCTTTCCTCCCTCCCTTCCTCTCCTTCCTTCCTTCCCCTGCCCCATATCTGCCTTTCTCTTCCTCCCCATCCCACCTACTCCTTTCTGTTCCTCTTATCTCTCCTGAGTCTTGCCCCCAATTCTAAGTCTTCTCTGTCTCGGACATTTTCCTCTGGACACTCTACGACCATGGGCGTCACACCTTTCTGCAGGGCCCGAGAGCAAGCACCTGTGGCTCCGCAGGTCAGGGTCTCTGTCACAACAGCTCTCTGCTGCTGGAGTATGCGGGCTGCCAGAGACTTGACCCAAGTTGTCCGTGTGGCTGTGTCCTCACAGTCAGGTGGTGGCTGAATTTTGTCCATGGCCGTGGTTCTATAAACCCCGCAGAAAACGTTCTTTTCTCTTGCTTCTCCATTTGATCACAAACCAGAACTCTGTGCCGATTTATCTGCTCCAGTTCCAAAGGCCAGGAACAGCATCACCTCGCTGAGTGGACCCATCCCAGTCGTCAAGGTGAAGGGGTGCAGGCACACCAGCACATGGACCAGACAGTGATGGGCTCTCTCTGGCTGACACCACTGGGAGTCGATGCTCAGGACGAGCGTCAGTGGGCTGGACAGTATAGTGATCTCCTTCCTGTGCCCCTCCCAGAGAAAACAGCAGCCCTCCATCGGAGGAGGCTGCAACCGATGCAATAGGCCTGATTAGTAGATCTGCAGGCGCACGTAGTTCCTGAGTCTGATCTGGTCTCCGAGGATGAGCCTGCTCAGTAGTGACAGCAAAGGAGGGACGACAGAACGGACTGGGAGTGCCCAGAGACAGGGTGGCCCTCAAGGGTCTCGGGATGCAGCCAGGGGTCATGGGAGGGCTGTAGCAAGTAGCCACTTCGCGGAAACCAAGCACTGGGCTGTTTGCTTGTCCTCATAGTTTAATCTTTAAGCAACCTCAGTGCAAGGACAAAGACTTGTGCCCAAGGTCACGAGTCTTCCCAGCAGGAAGCTGTGGACACTTCTGTGTCCCTCCTGTCTGGCTTTGCTAAAGGCCCAGAGATGGTTATAATCGGGCAGCGTGAGGAGTGTTCAGTCCATCGGTGATTTGTTGAGAGCGGGGGGTGTAAGGTGCCTTCCTCGAGGGGCCGACGAGCAGAAGGCTGGTCAGGGGGCAGACAAGAAATGGGTCTGTGGGAGGCAGACGAAGGACTTCCATCTGTAAAGGGGGTACATGGACGAGTCTAAGCTTGTCTGGAAAACTCCCAATGGGGGAATCCCAGATGCTGCAGAAAGCTGAATGGGACACCTTGCTAAGCCAGTCTATGGGGGTGCAAAGCCCCCTGCTCCTCAGAGGGGAGGCATGGCGGGTATACGCATCCACACCACAGGGCTGTGCCCCTCTCCCCGAGACTCAGACATCAGCACACAGACACTAAGCTGGGAAGCTGGATGAGGGCCGCGCTGAGGGTGTCACAGCCTGTCCAGTGGTCCCACGTAACTCGTGAGCATCCTCAGTAGGCGTGCAGGCAACTTGACAACTGCACACATCTCCTCCGGCAGGTGGCACAGCCCCGTGCCAAGGCCATACCAGGCTTCGGCGGGAGCAGCCAGCACTGAGGGAGCCCTGGGGCCCGTCCTCCAGCACCTGCCCAGGCCTGTGCACACCGCTCTCCGGGGTAAGCGCCTTCCGAAGCCTCCAGTCAGATGCAGCACACGCTGATTCTCACGAGAGCAGAGCGTGGGCCCTCGCAAGGCTCTTCGAGGCGAGTCTCTAAAACGCCTGCTCGCAGAGTTGCAGCACAAGAGGGATGAAGTGCATCCCATGTCCCTAGTCCGCTGGAGGGTGCGCGTACTGTCTCTGGCTTGTTTATCCCCTCTGTCATCTGCGTTTGCCTGACACTGCCAGGGTCACCAATTAGCTTTAAAACAGAGAATCCCAGCAACGCGGGGTCGAGCTGGTCACCCTCTTAGTACCAGAGAACACAAGACAGACATGCATGACAGATTTTCAAAAATCTCATCCGTGACGCCTGCCACCCATCCCGAAATGCAAGTGTGGTGGGGACGCCGTATACATATTAAATGTGTGATGGTGCAGGTATTCAATTTCCTGTGGTCGGTGGACTCAGACCAGATACCAAGGATGAGTGCAGTCACTCTGAGTTGAGAAATAAACCCCCATCCGTGAGAACTGAGCAAGGAACAAAAAAAAAGATTAGATGCTTCTTCATGCCAGAGTGTCTAGCTCAGGCGAGCTGGTCACCAGGGACCGAGCTGTCTCCAGCCAGGTGGCTGAACGGGGCGGAGGTCAGAACTGGCGTCGGAAGGACTTGGTTTGGGTTCCACCTCTACCAACCCTCCAGGGATCATGCAGAGATGACCACCGGGTCCGCGGCTCCCGGAGGAAGTGCGTCTGGAATGCGGCATCTCGAGCCGGGTCCTAAATCCTCTGAAACACAGTCGGTCTTCACGAGAACCCCGGAGGCTCCTACTCAGGCTGGAGTTTGAGAAGCTCTACTGCTGCTTCCTGCTCCAGGGAATGAAGACGAAAAGATCTACAAGGAGCACTTGCGAAGCACCTGGCATGGCATGGACCCAAAACAATTGTGTTTGTCCCTCTTCCTCAGCAGCTGTCGCTCCTGGTGATGGGACAGTACAACTTTGCTTCCCTCAATGTCTTTTTACATATCGGAAGGCTGTTGACCTCTATGATCTTCCTTCTGTCTCTTCAAATCTCAAAAGCACATAAAAAAAATCACAAAATCTATGAGATCGAGGGGACCTATGAGATCCCCTGTTCAACCTCCCCGTTGAAGCCAGCAATGCCATTCTTTTCTGTCCCAGACTTGCTCAGTCTTTATATTCTCATTGAAATGTCGTCTTTAGGGGCCGGGTCGTTTCCAGGTACTCAAACGACACTGGATCATTATGGGGTGAGCGAGTGAATGGGGGTCTGTGAATCTGGCTCTTTCTATTCTTTGTCTAAATTTCACTACACTTGTTTTCTTCTGACCCAATAGTCTTTTCATTCCTCCATTAAAAACTGTATTTCACATTGCTCCTTGTCCCCTCTCTCCTTGTCCCAAGACATATCCCCTTCTAGGAAACATGGACCGTCATAAATGCGCACACACATACACATCTGTGCATGTTGGTAGTGAATTGTTGAGTCAGACTCCTGGGGTGTGCGCCACATTTTCAGAAAGGACAGGAAAAGGAAGACAAGGTTTTAATGGGATTCCATCTGTCTCTTAAGGCAGATCATTAGCCCCTTTCCTGTGGAAACGCCTGGCAGGCTCCACGTAAGAGGTTCCCCGGTCATCAAACACTCCACTCAAAGGTTATATTTACACAGCTCATTAGGAAAATTTTTTATACTTTTTGACACTCATTAGACTTGTAATTGTCCACCAAAGCTACTCTGTAACGAGAGATAAACACTCCATTCTCGAGGATGAATAATAATTAGGTGCTCTCAGCACTATGCTCTTTGCAGGTCTAATTTTAGAGCATAATTAATCCTGCTGAAGCTGCATGAGATAAGTGAAATATTTATATAGCTGCGTTAATTCATGTATTTACTCCTAGAGAGACAGTCAGAATTGGACATGACTTTCCGGGAAGATTATCTTAAGATGCCCCCTGGAGCAACGTCACGTTCTCTCAGATGTCTGTTTCCAGATGGTTGCTGAAACCCAAGTGGAGAAGCCACATTTCCCAGCCCTGACAGTCTGACCACGAAAGCAATGAGCCAGGACAGAAAACATCTGTAAGAATCTAGACACTTTGCAAGTATAAGGAAGACACCTTTGGCCTGTTTAGATGCTTTTACTGCTTTGCTCTGATTTGCCACAAAGGTTGCTTCCATGACATTAACTTGACCGAATGGTTGCCAGTCTGGGACTAAATGAGCTGTGTTGAGTATCAGAGGCATGGACGGAGGATGAACGTGGTGACGATGATGAAGATGGAGGTGATGACGGTGGTGGTGACAATGATAGCGTCATGATGACAGTGAGGGTGGTGGTGACAGAGGAGGAGGTGATGATGGCAGTGATAGCTAACACTTATTGAAGCATTTCTATGTTCCAGGTACTGGGCTAAGCTAAACTCTACGCAGTCCCTCATTTTATACTCGTGCCAACAGTATCAGGTAAATATTTTTGTTCTCATTCAGTGAAGTAAACAGGCTAAGAAAGAGAATTTATTTCATAGAAATATGTGTAAGTGGGGGATTGAGTTCAGATATGTACTAAATTACTCCTTCCTACAGGGCGGTCTAGCTCAAGCATGTAATTAGCTCACTTTGACAGACATTTTAGAGAAGCAAATGAGACAGGAGTCTTAATTAATTGCCCCCCTTCCAGAGTCAGGTCCTTTATCCTAGAGGTTTTCAGTTTCCTAGCTAGAGAACTCACAGACCCTGTGAGTTTGTTTCCTCCTCTATAGAATGGGTAGGAGCCATCTTCAACTTCATGAGATTAAAATGAATGTTAAAGAACTCGGGCAATGCTTCCAGGACAGTGACTGGCATATCCTATTCCCTAATATGCTTGCCCCCACGATGGCAATGGAAGGTAGCAGCACAGTTGGAAGTCACTTATTTGACAGCTACCCATCACATTTAAAAGTCTCCAGTCAAACAAAATACAGTCCTATCCCACCCATTCATCCATGCAGGTACTTTTTCATTCAGTCCTTCACTGACCCACTGCTGTTGCGTTCAGGATCTTGTGTTCACTGCTGGAAAGCAGACTCATGGTGGGAGGTCACTTCACGCAGGCCTTAGACAACCACTGTGGTGGATGGAACACCTGGCCCCAATTCCTGCCCGCATCCCTTGTCATGTAACTCCAGAGCTTCTCCCGTAAGATCTGAGCATGCCTCCAATCCCATGACTTTTGACTTGACCATTGGACTTGCTTTGGATTAAAGGGTGTGACAGATGCCTTCAGTTTCAGATCCAGAGTCAACACACGTGAGCCGGAGACCACAGAGATGGTCCTTAGGTCACTAAGGAGCTGCTCCACTCAGCCGCACTCTCAAGAACAAATACATGTATGTCCCTGGCTGCCTCTGTGAGGTCACAGCCACAGCTGACCCACAGCGCAGCCACCAACCACTACAGCTGCAGAGAACACGGTTGCGAGCTGGAAGAGGTGCGCGTGCCCCACGGGGAACACAGAGAATCACACGTCCCCGTGCAGGATTAAACATAAAGCCCATGCAGATTGCTTGACGGTGCCGTGCCCTTCGAGGGTTTATATCGGGAGAAGAGAAAGAAGCAGCAGGAAGAAATCAGGCACTCTGTTCAAATCCACACCAACTCTACATGCTACGCTCTGCCTGTTTCCATACTGAATGTCATCGTAGTGCCACCAGGGTCTCCTCTCTCAGCCCGAGACCCGAGCGCAGACTCTGTACCCTCTCTGAAGCGAGCCTCCACCCATTCTGGAAGGCAGCTCCTGTCCTTGGCCTGAGCCTCTGTGTCCCACTCACACTTGCCCACGTCCTCCGTGTTGACCCATCATCTTTGCTGCCTTGGGTTTCCCGTCTCGGTGCTGGCGATTCAGAGGGAAGTCAACCTGCCCTTTGAGCCAAGACAGGCTTCTGGAAGGGAAGTGGTGGACGTCCAGGCTGTGGTGCGATCACTAACAAGGAGGCAGAAGACAGGCAGGAAACGCTGCCAGAGACAGAGTCAGCCTAACAAGTCGCACGGCCCACACCCGCCACAGTCCCATCAGAACAAGCTCCGTGAGGATGGAATTACTATAAATACCGCATGACAGGCGGTCAGGGATGACTCTGGGGAAACCTGTGTGGCTTTGGTCACTGCAGCTTTTCAAGAAGTCACTTCTCTTTCATACCCACCCCTGCAGGACAGTAACGGGAACTATGATGGCAGGACATGCTCCTCTGCTGTTCCTCGTGGGTCCAGGAAAGAGTCTGTGACTCTGCATCGGGAACCGCTCTTGCACCGGAAGATGTTGCCAGCCTCCCTCATTACTCGCCCCGGCCCACTGGATGCCGCGGGCAAACAGCCTTCCAGGGCAGACGCTTCAGAGTGGCTCCAGACACAGTCAGATGTCCCCCCACCTCTCTAGAGGACATGAACCCTGCTGTGAAGATGGCCTGGCTCCAGCTTTTTCTCTAAACCTAGTTGCTCAACTCTTTCCTAAATCACTGAGATAGACACTTCTGCATCCTTAAAATGAACTCCCTTTTAAGAGTGAGTTGTCTAGAATTGGTTTCCAGCATAAGCAACCTAAAAATCAAGACTTTTTCTCTAAACCTAGTTGCTCAACTCTTTCCTAAATCACTGAGATAGACACTTCTGCATCCTTAAAATAAACTCCCTTTTAAGGGTGAGTTGTCTAGAATTGGTTTCCAGCATAAGCAACCTAAAAATCAAGACTTTTTCTCTAAACCTAGTTGCTCAACTCTTTCCTAAATCACTGAGATAGACACTTCTGCATCCTTAAAATAAACTCCCTTTTAAGGGTGAGTTGTCTAGAATTGGTTTCCAGTATAAGCAACCTAAACTAAAAATCATGGTGTCATGTGATAGGCACTCAATAAATATTTTTACTGAGCAAATTCATCCTGCACAGATCTGTGGGAAGTCAGCAGGGAAACAGCGGGGGTCACGAGGGTTTCAATGCCCTGCAAGTGGGAGGGGCCCCCAGTCTTACCATCCCCCACAAACTGGAGCAGGGCCAGGTCAATCTGCCTCTTCCATGGGGAGCCCTTCTGCAGGGCAATTCCATAGCCAGTGGTGGCGAAGATGTACCCGCTCCCGATGGTCACCAGCTTGCAGCCTTCATCCCGCCCAGCCTTGTAGTTCAAGACGGCTGCGTCATAGATGAAAGCGTCCAGTTTCCTGCAATGACAAGAAGTCGGGCATCATGGGAATGGCAGGGCACCTCGGGGCCACCTGAGCCAACATCACACACCTTTGTTCACACAGGAGTCGATGAGTCAGAGCTGCTCCATCCCCTCGTCATCAAAGGATCTATTTTTAATGAGGAGATAAAAGCCAGAACCTTTTCTCTCCAAGTTACAAGAGCTCGCTAAATAAAGACATGAAGAATTCTTCTGCCCCAGCGAGTAAACAGTCGAGTTTGCTGGTTTGCTAAGTGTGTGTCCTCAGCGCTCAAAACAATGGGGGACAGTGTCCTATTTAGAAAGGTTTGTAGCCATGTCAAATCAACTCTTGGGGACAGGAGAATTTGGGAGTCACGGGAAGTGGGTAGGGTTAAATAGGAGAGGTGTCTCTCTTCCCAAAAGAAACATGTTTACTGTTTATTCCTATTACACACATATCACAGCATCATTTTTAGAAACCCAAATACTGTAGAGATATCAAGCCTAGAATTAAAATGTAAGCTGCCCTAATTTCATAATGCAGAGGCAGCATCTGTTACAGGTGAGCAGCCTTCCCAATTTTTCACACACGTGCACACACACTATACACACATACACAATCACATCTTTTAAAACTGACACTGGCGAGCTTTTCTGTAAACACAAGACAATAAAGAGCCTCGGCTTTGGGGGCCAAAGAGTCTCCGTTGTATCGATGCAGCTCGGCCGCTGTGTCCTGTTCTGGGATGAATCCTGTCCCTCCCTCCTGTCACGTGCAGAAGTCCTCACCCCCAGTCCCTCAGACTGTCGTGTTATTAGGAGACGAGGTCATTGCAGATGTAATTACTCAACAGGGGGGCCTATGAAGTCGAGTGGGTCCCTCGGCCAATGTGACTGGTGTCTTTACAGGAAGAGGGAAGTCTGCACGCACACACACAGACACACACACACACACACACACA